>JAQGAV010003391.1:0-12583 GCA_034691345.1 Phasmarhabditis papillosa | reverse complement strand
AAAAGTTGATTTAATAAAAGTCTTTGTTGCTACAAAATGTTCCACTTTTTAACCAATTTTGCTATAAAAACTGTTTTCTGAGAACTACAGTATATTGGCTAATTAGGTCTCCCTATGTCCCTTTAACTACGTTCCCCGTTTTGTACTCTTTATTATACCTTCAAACCTTGGAGATTTTTGGGTAAAAATATTAACATTGTATCTTATCACATAAAGGTTAACGACTTAGGTTTTAAATAACCCAATATTCGTAATATATTTAGCTACATATATATAGTTTCCACCATAACTATAGTTAGCTTTTGGCCTCCGAATTGCACGCGACACTTCACTTCAGTGCAAAAAAGAGCAAAAGTAAATATATTGAGAAAGTATCATTTGAAGTTTTTCGTTTCGCTTACAAGTATGTGTGATTCTAGGATTTCCCCATATAAAATAGAAGTTAAAAAGGTCTCCATTTTTATTTTTGGACTTTTAATGTTAGCTAATTTAGATATGTAAATACCTCTTTATATTGGAAGCCTTGAAGTCTGTTCTTTTGCATTTTCGCAGAATGGGAAAACGTGTTTTGTTGTTGCAAATTTTTAAGTTGATTCTGAAGTTGTTTGAATACTTATAGGCAGTTTTCATAGTTATGGGTAGCGGTTCTTCCAAGAATCCCGAAGACCATTTTTGATTTAAATGCTCTACAGGGTTGCCTTAACTGTTATTAACTTAACTGCCTGAACATACTGCGGCAAACTTTAATTTTTCTTCAGTCTAGAGGTCATTTTGAAAGCTAAATTGATTTTGGTTTAGTCAAACAACCGCGGTGGAACGGAGAGTTTGCACGCGCGACTCTTCATAGAAAACACAAAAGAACAAATAAAAGCGCGGAAAAAACAAAGAGAAATAAAAAAAATTGACAAAAAATACTAATTATAAGGTTTGTTTGAATCTAGTTATATTCTGGATGTGGAAATTTAGACAGTCTCATTGATTCATTGCTTTGAATAGTTACAAAAAGTTTGGTTAAGTGCAAAATGCATATATTTTGTTGTCCGTAATGCTTTCATACATTTTGAATCAGTTGCCAAGCACTTATGTTTTAAGTAGTCTTTTTCATCTTCTAATATTTTATATTGACGAAGTTTGAATAATATAAAACTTGTTTCCTCCCTCCAAAGTTAGTTAATCCTTTTTGTGTATTTGCTAGTAACCTCTTTGCTCGAATGCAACAATGCGTATAAGTAGTTAACGGTATACGGTAACAATACCATATTAATAATACAAACATTCCTTTGTCCGACCGGGTGGTCACTACCCTAGACAAGCAACTGGTTCAACTGACTCTAAAGTCTTAAGACCAGCCTGACAGCAGAAGTCACTAGCATTATTTAAATAAATACTTTTAAAAAGATTATTTGGTTAAGTTTTTCAAAAAAAAAAACATTGAAAATTAATGTACAAAGAATATGGGCGTTCTCAGTTTAAGTTATAGTTTGTAAATGAAGTTGTTTTAAAATGTAGAATGTGTTGCGCAAGAGATGTCAGAATTAAAAGTGGAACTATTTTCATTAGAAAACTATCACTTTCCTAATCATGCAAACCGAATGACCCTATTGTCAAAATCTAGGCAATCTAAGAGTTTCTACAATCAATCTCCTACATGTTTCGAGCCCACCAGAAGACTGAAAGTTAGAAAGGAGCCGTCTCTGGTTAGAAGATTCCGGAATGAATGTCCGAAACCCTGCGCAAAAGAAATCTCCAGTTATTGTGTGATATGTGCGATTACGGGAAATAATAACTTTTATAACATGTTCCCGGAGTGGGAACTTACTATCTATGATATATCCGCAAAACCCTGTTTACCTTTCCGGCACCAGTAACTGTATATAACTAGAAAGTGCTATTTTAATATCAAACTAAATGCACAAACGTTAGTAGATAGCGAATAGCTAGTCCCTACTCCTTCGGACTAAATCATGTTCATAAATTGTCAGGTTGGTCTCCTCTTCGGACAAGATGACTGTCTTCGGTAATCTTCTTACCTATATTTGCCAAATGCTCGCGCGATGCGTCGCTCCACAAAATCTATTCTCATAACAATAACACTATGTTGTTATTAACTATAGCAAATGTTACAGAATATAGAGCATAGAATTAGCAGTTATTGATTAATATCGATTGAATTGCGTCTTGAACTTCTGATAGCGTCTTGAACTTCTGATACGGAATACTTAAAAACTAGTGAATAGTACTAGGTTTACAATATCTGAAATACGAGAGAATTGGTTAAAAATTCGTCAAAAAAAGCTTGTAGAAGAAAGAAAAAGAAATTTACACTGAGTATTTGAGAACTTATAGAGTAAATGCTGTAGAGAGTCGTTCTTGCAAATATAACTGTAGTCTGAGGTGTAAAAAAAGTCGCTTATTACACGGCGGGGAAAAGGCCAGCCTATTTCTCGAATTTTCGGCCCTGGACGGCCCTCCCGACCCTAGTCTATTTCACAATATTGTTCAAAAAAAGTAAGTTTTCAGTGCCATTTTTGGGCAGTAATCATAAAGATGTTTTTGGATACCATTCATCAGAAAATTCACCTGAATCAGTCAATTTGTTTCATAGAAATTGTAATTGCGCAGGCCGACTTTTTGAATTTTCGGCCCTCTGCTCAAATTTTCGGCCCCGGACCGGCCTGTGAAATTCCCGGCCCTGGCTGATTACAAAAAAGTAGATAGTTCACACAGGACATTTCCGAGCTGTATTGAATACATGTTAATGCAAATATATCCACAAAGCAGAATAGTTTAATGTTAAAAAGCAAGTTTTTTGTATGTCTATTTTTTAACAGACAAGATAAGAGATTATAAAAACCTGTAGGTACGAAGTTTTACTACGTTTTGCTTAAGTAAATTAAATAGAATGACTAAATACAACTAAGCATTAGTAATTGTTGAAAGCAATTATTTTCATTGTCTATGAGTAAAAAGTAAATATTACTATACTTGACATTGTTTTGAACTGAACCAACAAAATATTTTTTTAGGTTTCTAATTTTTGGGCATTTTAAAGGTGACCCTAAAATCCTGGAATGGATTGGAACATAAGCAAGTTAATTTAGTGATATCGAATAATCAGGCTGTAATTTGTTTCAAAAGCATATTTATAAACATATTGTAAGAATTAAACTATTTATCAAAATATCTAAAGTCACATCGACCTTCTTAACAGAGTTAGCTTTCGTAACCCTTCAAATAAGTCGAGCTGGGCTTTGGAGGGAAAAATTACGGCTCTAAGGATTATTAAAGCCTTGTTTTCTTTAGATCAAGCACAGCAGTTAGTAATTTTCACTTCCGGCGGTATTGTGAGAAATTTTCAACTAAACAGAGTGAAGAGTAAACAATAGAAAGAAAAGATGCACCGCCACGGGGGGGGGGGGTTGACCGATCGACTGAAAGATTTAGAAAATGAACAAAAACGATAGTTAGGGTGGAGGGTTGTTATTTGAAACTACTGTTTTATTATGAGGAAACATGGGGGCTTAATTTCTGCAGCTATGCTATTGGAGACTTAAAAGTTTTAAATTCTTTATAAAAAAAATTTCATTCTTTATAGATACTGACTATAGTCTGATTCGAGAGTAATAATGGAGTGTTAAAAAAATCATTGAAAATGGCTCTGAAAATATTCGAAAACCTAAAATATACGCAAAATTTCCTTAATATACGCAAGTACTCCATTATTCATCTTGAATCACACTATAGTATCTAGAAAGAATGAAATTTTAAACTGTTACTTAAAAAAGTTGATTGAGTTTCATCGTCCATGATATACTTACTATACATGTTTTAGCTTTCTATAATTTCCGAGGCAACACACCGAAGTGATCGCAAGCCTATCTAATCTTGAAGGTTATATATTCTTGATACAGTTGATCTGTTCTAATTTAGATAAATTATAATAGCAGACTAGTGCAAGTTGACATGTTCATATCAAAAGGAAAATGGTTATCAACAATTACATTTCATATGACATTCTCATTTTTTATGTGAGGAAATTATATTAGAAACCTGTGACACGATTCGATGCAACAAGTTATATCTGTTGTCAAAATTATTGGTGGTAAAGATCTAATGTAACACCGTACATATTTTAATGTCTATAACTATAGTTTCATCAAAGTTGATGAATAAGCAAAATAAATACATAAATGTTATAAAAATATTCAGATATGATGAATTTAAAAGAAGAATACAACAGCCGTACTATAAATCATACACATCTCAAATGTTATTGGCTGAGTTTTTGGATTTGGCTGCTCGAGAAGTTGAACTCTTCATTTCCTAATAGAAAAGGTCACGCACAGATGTATCTCTTTCAAATCTCGAAAAGGGGAGGAGCTTAGCAATCCGACAGAGCTCACTGATCCAACTGTGAAGGGGAAAGAAAAAAGAAATGGCGAATTCTAGGAAAGAAAATTTGTACTTTACTTGGTCTGAAGTATCGTCGCAGTTCATTGTTAGAACTTTTAATGTTTCTAAGTGAATGAGATTTTCGAAAAACAGTAAATGGATTATATAATATATAATATATTATTTATATTAAAATATACTCCAAAGCGTTGCATTTTGTTTCTGAATTCAGAAAATAAACTCGTTATATATTGTATCTTAGAAGAGTTTATAACTAGCATATTCTTTTATTAGAGTAAACGTTTCGACTTTAGTCTTTTTAAGTATCCACTGTGTAGTCTGTAATGTAAATTGTAGGTGAAATGATGGCATATAATATTATTTGAAACTATACTCTTTATTTATCTTCTATAATTATTTATATTAAAATATCCACTTTTGTAAGCCCGCGGGTGCTAAATTAAAGTGGCTTCTTTGCTTGCTCAGTTTGCGTATAATTGGCTCTTGATTAAACTGTCAATGAGCGCGTGAAATCATCTTGAAATGGCCACCCATATAGAAAAAGAAAAGGAACACCCAAAGGGATATATAAAGTGAGCTTGTAGTGAACATATTCTGAAATATTACTATTGAAAAAGTAAGAGTTTACAGTTTGACTGAATTGAAATATATTCTAGATATTGTAGCTATTGAGCGACGTAGAGGGAGAGCTCAGTTGTCTTCTCTAAAAAACGGAAAGCTCAGTTCGATGGTTTCGATGAAGTCGGGGGTTGATTAATTTATACGGGGTTATTGGTTATAAGATTGTCCTTGTAGAAAAGGGTGGGGTTCGGCATGGTAAACGGTATGGTAAACCGCTAAAACGGTATACCGGTATACCGTTTTACCGGAAAATGTTTATGGTAAATTTACCGGTATACCGGTTTACCGGTAAATTGCCAAAAAGTTTACCGAATCGCCACCCTATTGTAGAAGTTACTTACTGATTACTTATATAATCATTCGATTAACTGAAAAACAGAAACATTTCCATGTTCGGCTAATTGCTTCAAAACTAGGAGTAATTATCCAATCAAATCCTAAGGATTGGTTTTCACTACAACTTATAGAGATTTTTTTGTCAAGAGATTTTGTTTTATTAGGGCTTATAGTCGATTTACGAAGTTCACTCTTTCAATTAAGTTTAGTGTGATAATAAATGGGAAATCTAGTTGAAACAAAGAAAAATAAATATAGAAAAGCTAGATGAAATTTTTTAAATTGTTCACAATATATATAACCAGATAACGTGAAGGATTAAAACAAAATAAAAAGGCAATAAGTTGTTGCTCAGCAGCGTTGGCTTCCATTGCATAATGAAATGCTTAACTGATTTTCTTCCGACCTCTGTTAGGGGAGACCGGAATTATGATGGTTAGAAAAATGTAACCAGAATATTCAACTTTTTTCTCAAAGAAGATGTTAATCTGGTCAAGGAAAGCACCCGCGGAAGCGTTCTAGGCACCAAGAATGAATGATTTGTAACGAAACAAAAATTAGGGGTGTCCATCAGACTATTGTCTCTCCGAAATTTATTTAGAATCAGTCAGATAACTAATCAATTATGAAACGGTAATACAATACAGCCAAACTATTATAAGATCACAGTGTTATTAATAGTCAGTTGTGCTGATAAATGCCAAAGAGTGTGAGATATATTACATCAAGTTTTTCCCCAATTGATAAAGCAAGTTAATTGATTCAAAAGTTTAAATTTTCATAAAGTTCACATAAAAGTAACAAAACATCAAGGGGACTGTGGTGCAACGGATGATACCGCACCAAAGGGGCGTGTCTTTAAGCGCAGTGTCCGACGATGCACCTTGTTTGAGATGTTATTTTCATCGTTTATTTACCTACACGTAGCTCGTTTTGTTGTGTTTTTGGTTAGAAAATGAAGGGATTTACGAGGTTCAAAAAGAAGACCGAAATAGTGAAGAAAAAGGATGCAAAGGCCAGAAACGGACCGAGATTATAACCAACGGCGGCAAAGAACGCTTTAAGAATCAACTGAGGACAGACATAAAATTTGGCAGGAACAACGAATTGGTAGAATTGGTACCACCTTCACCACAAAAGTGATCTAATGGCTATAATATATAATTTAGAAATATATTATTGTACGCAAGTACATTTTAAGCGGGTTATTTCATTATAAAAAACCATTGGACCATGTGTAAGATCTATGAAGGTAGTGGTAATTTTTAGCTAAAATCGATAAATTCAGGAGTGAGAAGAGTGCCGGCCCGTTTCCAGAATTTTTGACCCAGGCAGCCGGTTTCTGCAGAACAAATTAGAGAACACTTAAAAGCAAATGCTCAGTTTAAAGAAAAACTAGGAGTAGGTGAAAAATAGAATTCAAGGTTCCTCAGCATTGCGTAACTGTAAAATTTACATCAATCCAGTAAAATGACTAATTTTTGATCAGTATTTGATTGTTTTGTACCCACGCATATTATAATGATCAAATAACAAAAAGAAACAACTCATTTGAATTGAAAACAGAACATGCATAAACAATCATAATTTATAGGTTATGATCTAAAATATAGGCACATATCATATCGAAACGAGTTCAGACGAGAGATTGATGCAATCGTACTTTTTTCTATTTTTAAGAGTCTTCTGACACGATAGATGCAAAGAAGACCGTAGAAACTAAATATGTTACGGAGTTTTCACAAATGGCTTTCTAAAGTTTCTAAACTAGTTAAGAATTATGATACTAGTAACCTTTAAGGTCCTATAAGAAGTTTGAGGCCCCATAAACCGGGTTTTCACCAATTTTTCCTAATTTTTGCCCATAACTAATTCATTTTCCAATTGTTTGCCCCCCACTTTGCTAATGTATTACAGGCAAAAAAAAGAAGGATTTGATATAATTCAGTATTATTATTAGAACCTCAAACGTCTTATACGATCTTAAAGGTTACTAGTACCAGACTTGTATTAACAGTTTGTTGTCTAAACTCTACCCACCAGTGGACTTGCATCTGTCTCACGTTGCAGTCCTATAAGTCCCTTATTAATACCAGAAAGAACAGTTTTGCCACCACAATATTGTTGTCTTCGCACTACATTCTTTTCTCACAAGGTTAGATTTGCTTTTTGAAGACTTGTCAAAAACCCTATTTATTTAATGAAAAAAAAAATCAACATGTAATAAAGCTATAACTAACTAATTGAGAAATTCATAAAATTATAACCACAAACATATGTTTTTAATTATTTCTGAATGAAGCATTCATTGGGACAATTGAATGTCAATATCTTCGCTGACAATTGCCGAGAAAGATAGGTAAGCAATCCTGAGATATATTATATAATTTGCTTATTATTTATATTGTACTTATTGGAATATTATTGTATTTTAGTTCGTTTTAAGCTTATTTTTAAATTTAGAATTTGTTAGAATAAAAAACATAAAACTTATAGAATAAAGATTGGTAAACTTCCCTCAGATAACTTTTAAAGTGATAAAAAACTTTCATTAAAAAAAAAACTAAACTTTCCCAGAACCCTACTACGACCTCCAGTATATTATATGATCGATATAATCTCACCATTTTTGCTATATCTGAACACATTGGTGACTGTCATTTGTTGCATACATCCATATGCTAAAAACTCTTTCTCCACATCCACATAATTTCTGAATATTTTGTTTCTCAGCCCAAGATGATCATTTTGCGAGAAAGATACGACAGTCCATGGGGTGAAGATGTCATTAGATTCGACCATGTTGAAATTAACCTGAAAATAACATTTGATTCAAATTTACTATATCCAAGATACTGTAACATTTAATTTGAAAAAATGAAAATGGGATGTGAGCAGAAAATAAATTGAGCGTTTTAGCTTAACTAGAGTTATGCTTGATCCGCTGAGTGGTTATTCTGAATAAATATACTAATTACTCACAATATTACTGTTTTTAAGCATATCCCTTTGCGAATCCGGTATTTGAATTGCGTTCAAATTTTGTACACAAAGAATTGAATGAGCGGGGTTATGCCCGACGGCAGCAAGCAAATCATCGTCCAGCGACTGAAACAAAGTTCGATAGAAAAACTTTAAAAATTATATATATTGCCTAGGATATGACTAATTTGTTTATATTACTAATATTCTGGAACCTTGTTGTTAATTCATTTATTTAACTAGAGCGTTAGCGTACAGCTGATAATTGAACACTATGATTTTACTAAATGTTAACTACAACTTACATCGCACCAGATAACCATGATTTCATTCGGAAACTGTCTTGCACGAGCGAAAATGGCAACCGACAACGGAAGAGTACTGTTTTCAACTACTTTGTTGCTGATATTGGAAGATGAAAATGAATTCTAAAATAAGACATCATTTAGATAATATGATTGGAAATTTTCGCTTACCGAGTTATCGAGACATTTGGAGGCATCGCTTGAACTGTGCTCGTTCTTACAAGAGGAATGAGATAAAATGGTAGCATTCGTGGTCTATAAGAAATGTTGTTATATTGCTACCCTAATATTATTATTCATCTAAGATATTTTTCTTCATCGGAGAGTGATGAGGAGGGAAAGAAAGAAATATTATAATATTGTAATAATCCTTAGTTTTACTTTATAGTATCTAAGCCCTACCTTTTGTTCATTTCCGTTAATCTTTCTGCCACGTTCTACAGTTGACTCGACTTTAGGTGTCAGAGGAACAATTGGAGAAGGCAGCTAAACAGTAACAAATTAATTTAGAGATAAGTATTTCTATAAACTATCTTTAAAAATAACTTTCTTTTTAATATAAATAGTTCCCTTTCAAACCTAGATAATAATAAATTTTACCAAGCGGGGTTCATTGAGGTGAATACAATTCTTCGATTTTAATTTGATTACATTATCCAAATTGAAGATAACAGGAATTATTTCTTCACTTATTATTCAGTATAAATAGAAATGCTACATTGCAGAAGGACTATCACATTACTTACATTTTGTGTCTTCAGTATTCCCGACTGCATAGATTTAGCCACTAGCGATGTAGGTTTACCAATGGGTGTTGACTATAAATAGAAGCATAATACATGAACATAACAATAAGCGAGTGCTTTTCTAAATTTTATTAATCATACTAAACAAACATGCTTACCGTTCTAACGTGTTTTCTCGGGGGTTCCAATATAACGCAGTCATCATCCTTTTCTACTTTAACTATAGGTGATGTGTCCTAAATCGAGAAAGTAATATAAATACATTAGTATGTAATGTTTTTAAAATAGTCCTTAATCAATATAACGAACAACTAAGTTAACAAAAGATGCATAATCTGATTATAGCAACCTACAGCTAATGATGACTAGTCTTGTGTAGTAAAAGATTAGATAGTTCTTCAAATAATTAGCATTCGTAAATTTTTGACAGTCAAAGTGTGTATTTTTCAGGCGAATTTAAGACCTACGGTAAGTTTTCTCTTCTTCTCTCTGGATTCCTTGGGTGGGGGCGAGCTTGGTTGTTCCACTGGAGGCTCTATCACTTTCTCTGGAGTTTTCTTTAGTTCGAATTCAGGAATGTCTATAAACATATAATGTACAAGAAACGTTAACCTGGTAAAAGTATGAACGGGACATCTATCCCATACCGGAAAAGTTGCTTTTAATCAAAAATTTCTGGAAACCATGCTCTTTTTATCTTTTCTAAAAATGTATTTTCACTTACCACATGGTCTTATCCAAATTCCTGTATCTCGTGTTTTGTGCCAGAATCTATGGTGTTTGTAGGCCAAAGTGGAATGAAATATTTGGTTACAATCGGGAACAGTGCAAGGTAACTCTACAAATAAAGATTTAGGTATAATATAGGGCCAGTTGAAATTTGTTGGTAATTAATCTGTTTAAATTACTCAAATATATCTATATTATTGTCAGTAACACGTACTCCCCTAACTGGAGTGGTATTTACAAGTTGACTATATTAATAAACGTTTAGGTTTTCAAGAGAACTACATTCTATATGTTGTACATGCTACAAGAAATAATGTATATTTTCTTACTGGAGGTTCGGATAAAAGTGAATGCTTACCTAATCGTTCTTCTGCACTTTCGTCCGATGTCATACTACAACTTCAGTTAATTAATAAGTTAACTAAAATAGTCAAGTATATAGGACATATACAATAAATATACGGTAAATATATCAAAAACACTAATGGATAAATCTTAAACAACACTTATTAATTAAAATATAATGTTTAATAAGTATAAATATACCTAGCTAGTTATATAAGCTTCTAGCCTAAGGCTTTATAAGCTGAACTCGTATATGCGTCCAGTTCACAGTAATAGGTCAGCACTTGTGGACATAAATAACTATATTGAGAAGTGTTAAGAGATACATCATATGGTGTTACATTATTATTATAAAGTGTTAAGAGAACGAAAGTTTCTATTTCGTGCACATGAATACGGAAAACAAATGTTTATCATTGAAATGATATAATCTCAACATATAACTACTTAAATGCTACTTATATTTGATAAACCAGTAATATATTAAACAAGCGAGTTATTCGTAAGCAATAGACAATCTGTTTTTGAGCTTGGTTTACCACTAATAGTTATTGGTTTGTAGAACCAGATTGAAACGATAGAAGTATATTTTTTCAAGATACGATATGTATTTTAAATGCTCTGATATTAGTAAATTAGTTGTGTTTACAATCATTATTTGTTCACATGTTCACTATGCCATGGGGCTTATGACCTGAGGTTTTACTAGTTAGAAACATTAAGTGTAGTCACTTTTCCTAGAAATCCTACAAACCACTTACATAAACACTATGTAGAAAGTAGGTAATGTTAATTCAAACAGAATAAAATAAATACATGAAAATCAATTATTTTGAACTTTAGTTTTTACTACTATTCTTCTTATTAGGTGTACACAATTTTATTTTTCTTCTTGATCTATTATACTAATCTACTTATATTATTTTCTTTTAATTGTTGGTTAAAATACATATAGAGATATATTGTTTGATCGTTTTGAACATACATGCAGAAGGATCATTTACTTGCTGTTTATTAACAAAGGGTAACTTAAAACGCCTCTGGCTAAAGCTCAGTTAATCTGGACATATGTTAGTCTAGCAATCCAAATAATTTCTCAGCTAAAATTTGTCTCAGAAAATATGACCTAAGGTTTTGTTAACTAACTTTACACTTTCGCAAACCCTCAGGGATAATATTTCACCCACAGGCAGCAATGATACTAGTTTCCAACTACATAATTTCGAACTACATGAACAAATATTATATGTAGGGCTTTTTGGTCGATTCTAACCAATTACTTGGCTAAAATCTACCGAAAAGCGAATTTCTTTAACTGATTCCAAATATAATTTGAGATGAAGCATTTACCTTTCAGTTGAAAGCAACTTTAAAGCTATCCAGTTATAATTCACAATTGACTAGTTCAAAGTTTGATAAACTGTCAATAGGTTTGAATAATTTGTTGTGCAGATACCCAGATAACAATAGACTTTTTTGTGTAAATGCGTACTCTTGTTTTTAAATAAAAACTGTACAAAAACAACATTTTATTGAGCAGGCAACATATTAACATATAGATCCAGAATGCTCAACAAACACAAGTAAATCCAGTTACAATAGGAAATCGACAAACGGCAGAAACTACTAACCATGGAGATCAAGAGATGTCAGAAGTCAGCCACCTTCCAGAAAGCTCCGAGCCAGTGGTATATGTATAAGCAGAGAAATCCCAGAACAAAGACATACTACATACACACCGGACACTCCGGGCACTCCCAATACTCCCAACACTCCCGGACCGCACACGCTCCGGATTCGGAATCCACCATGAAGCTTGCTCTACATATTTAGTCTGTACTACCTGTACTATACTGTACTACCATCTTCAATAAACCATTCATATAACAGTCTACACTCTATATAAGTAAGCGATCCGATTCAGTTCGCGTACAGTCCAGTCTTCCGTAGGAACTCCCCTTTCCGCTACACCATAACAGAGCTGTTAACCCGGCCGGCCCGGACCGGCCCGGCCTAGGTTCCAAATCTTGGGCCGGCATAGGCCGGGCAGTCAGCCGCCTGTAGTTAATAAGGTAAATGATGAAACTTTACTATGGAGCGAGAGGT
>JAQGAV010003390.1:0-12584 GCA_034691345.1 Phasmarhabditis papillosa | reverse complement strand
AATAGTTTGAAATAGTAAAAGACTAAACGTTAAAAGAAAAAAGTTGAAGTGATTATATGTTAAATAAGAAGTATAGTGTTAGCCTCTATCGAACGCGGGAACCAAATTTGAATTCCAATATACAGTTGGCGGTAAATTTAAAATGGTGTACGCAGATGCGTAGCAGTAATGTGAAATTAACGAGTGAGCCTATTTATTTTACTTATACTTGGAGAAAGTATTAAAAAGATTCTTGATTGTTGGTTGTTATATCTAGTTAGACTTGTTATCTTATTGCAATATGCCTAAGCCCAGCCGAGTTTACAAAAGTAATGATTCAGCATTTTTACATGCAAAAGGTGTAGAAAAGATTCTTTCTGTTATTGCTACTAAACTGACCTTCTCTACCATGTAATATTCATAAATTGGGATTGCAGTCGCAGCGACCATCGCAGCTCCGTTTCTTTCAATGAGGATTCCGAATATTGGAGATAAGTTATAGACTCCGAAGATAGAAGTAAGTAAAGCTCCAAAAAGGAGGATGGACGCCCAGCCGAAAGTTTAAACAATGGCGAGAGTGTGGATCCCCTGTTGATAGCAGCTTACCCTGGTTGTCACCTAGACTAGTTACTCATGCCCATGCTTATACAACTCACAATGATAGTAATAGTATTTATAATGTCTTTCTTTATCGGTTCAATTGATGCCGATGTATCGAAATTATGGATTTGTAGATTATACAATTAGACGTTGGCCTGCTTCTTTTATTCCAAATGAACGTTGTCTTCATCCTTCATCTAATTCCATAATTCTCTTCTATAAGTATCCACAACGGCTCCTATCTGATCCGGGCTGCCTTCTTGGCTCACCACTGCGGCAACCCATCTCCATATTAATATGTCTGTCGATTTAAACATTTAAATGATTGGGAAATTTTTGAGTAGACCGTGCCATTAATATTACTCAAAGCTGAGATTTGGAAAAGAGAGCCTATGATTTAGACAACCTCAGGATACATGTTGGGTGACGGCTTTGTTGCTGAGAATGTACAATAGTTTTCAACTATTGGTCGGAGATTAGCCCAATCTTTAAAAACTTCTTGGATGTTAGAACTAATTTATTTAATGTCATGATAGAGATGGGCATATTTCCCTCGTACTTCTGTTATAGTACGTTAATGATTGGACGCTGCATCTAATCGTTTAACAGCAATAAAAATATAAACACATTAAACTTTCTTTGAAGTTTAGATTTGTATACCAGTGTTTAATTTACCGTTCTACCATTTTGTTGCTCACAACCTTGTTCCGATCAAAATATTTGAATGTACGGATTACACATTCGATCGATTTCCCAAACTCCACGAAGTATGTGGTGATCCAGAAGTATATTCTCCCCTCAGAATCTCAATAAAATGAAGAATTAAGAATGAAACAAATTTATTAAATCTCTCTTCTGGAACTATCTACTTCCCATATCCCCACTGTTGATAACCATAGGATTGCTGGGCTGGCGTGGCCATTGGGGCAGTTCCATATGGCTGTAGAGCTGGTGCCTGTTGGCTAATTCCATATCCAGATTGGACTGGTGGAGGTGGAGCATAGTTTGGCTGTGTCTGGTAACCGTAGCTAGGTTGTTGAACTACTTGTGTCTGGAATCCGTAGCCAGGCTGTACTGGGGCAACTGGGGCAACAGGCACTGATGGAGCACATCCTGGGACGTTTTGTCTGAAAATCATGAAGATACTATATTAACGCTGTGAGTAGTTAGTTTTTAACGAAGAGCTTACAAAAACTGTTGTAATAACTTTTCAAAAAGCTATACATTGAACATTTTCTTGAAAACGGAAAGTTCTGAAGAATTGGAAAAAAGAAGTTACGGTTGGTCACAGCGTCCGGTTTTGTGGTTGACAATCTGTCCTTGTGGGCAGTATTGGATAGAGGATACATGGTTTTTACAGACAATAAAAGAAGTAGCACAGGTAGAAAGTAGATAGTGACCATCAGCTAATCTAAAATATAATATATAGAAAAATATATAGGAAATATTACTGTAAACACAACAATGATGATTACTTCAGTAATTTTCTCTACTAACAAATGTCCTCACTGTTACAATAATATTGCAGTAAATATTCTAACATTTGGATCAAATGAGTTGAGAATTCAAATTCATAGTGAATAATAGTACTTACTGGGCACACTTATCACTTGGTGTGGGTGGCAGAACGGCGACTGTTGGTTCTACTGGCTTAGTTGGAGCGAGAGTTGGTTTCCAAAACGGAATTTATTATTTTTCTAGTCCTTATTTGGTTTTTGTATATCTGTTAATGGTTTTAATATAAGTTTGGAATTGCCGAGACTGCCAGAATTGGCTAGAATCCCAATTTAAGAGATTCCATAATAAGGTGCGGCTGCCTTGATTCCATAACATGGTGAAATATGAACTTACAGTTTGCTGAGGGTTACATTCAGCAACATCTTCTTTATATAGACATCGACCAGCAGAGAAATCATAGATTAGATCATTCTGGCAGCTTCCAATCTGAAATTATTGATAGAGTTTTAAAAATGGTAGCAATACTTCACAGCTATAGCAACTTTAAAATGTTTTACTAAAGAAATAAACGATATGGACTCGAAGCCCTGTTTTGTGAATTCAGCAAACTTTCAAAGTAAATCTATATTGTTGTGGTGATTTTATTTATCTCGCTTTTTCATTAATCTTATTTTAATGTTCACAGGTTTCCTATAAATATTAAGAACTGAATAAACTTACCAATGAATTTCCGGATTGACAGACAACGTAGAATGGTGAACAAGTAGCAAAAGCGTGTGAACCATCAGCCAGTTTGGAGCAGTCGAATTTTGGTCTGAAAACAACGAAATTAAATTGTTTCCTGTGTTTTTCTCGGATTCTCATACGAGACAAGTAATACATAAGTTCTGACTAAATGCTACAATATTCCTGTTACTTATCGAAATCACCATTAAACTTAGTATGCTAAACATTATAAAAGCATAATACTTACAGTTGTGGCTGGGGTTGGGCAGCGGATCCTTCGGGTGTTGGTGGTACAGTGGGGGCAGTACCTCCACATTCGGTAACATATTCAGGAATATCACAACGCTTTAACTCAGCAGAGTATCGGATGTTTGTAGTAGCGCACCAGTGCTAAAAGTAAAGCTGTAAACTATTCTTTGAAGCTTTGTGCTGACTTTCGGGGAATATCGAGAAACAAAGTTGTACAATTAATTTAGAAAAGAATTATTATAGTGATAAAGAAAAACTTTTAAAATGTATCAACATTTTTCTAATGTTCAATTGCATTAACATACCTCATGAACATCTCCATTGCTACAACTGTAATAATTACGAGCACAACCGTTGCTGTAGTATCCGTCCTTTTGGTTAGCGCAGTTAAAGTCTAAAAAAATAAAGTTTTTAAATTTACTTATTAATTATTTCTAAAAGTAGAGCAGTTTGTGACAGCTACCTGTTACTGTGGCATCAATGAAAATGTTATGCTATATTCTATTTCGAAAAATTAAACAGTTAAACTTTACAATAAAATAATTTTTAGTAGCTAGATATTTAAGAAGAATTCTATATAACATATTTTTTAGACTATAGGTGCTAGCTACAGGCGTAGGAAAGCGGCATAAGCGGCTACTGGCGGCTACTAGCGGCTACTAGCATTATTTTTCACCTAACACCCAGGGAGTCATTGGGGTTGAGGTCGATCGCCATAGGGAAAGCGCCGTTTCCCAGCCTAAAATTTGACTTTTCAGAAAAAAGTTTTATTAATATTCATGAAAACCCGTTAGCAAAATCTCCCTAGGTGCTAGCTAATCTAACTTTCTACTATGTCTCACATGTATTCTCATCAAGAGAACAGAATGTTTTTAGGAATAACATCATTGTAAAGGATGCGCAGGCAGTAGCATACGGTAGTACAATAAGAGCAGTGGCTAGGTAGGGCGCCATTGCTCGAGCCCGTTCGCCCTTCCACCAGGCAAGTTCACGTTTGGAACGCCACACGGCTGTGTGAAAAACATTTCGTATTTTTCTAACTTATTTGCAAGTTTTAAAACCTTTTGCATTAGTTGTTATGTCAGTTTTAAGTTTGCGACTGTATAAACCATTTTATTTATGTGTTTGGAATGTAACTTAGACATCGACTATATCGGCAATATTTAGAAATGTTTTCATTAAGTTTAAATGTTTGGTTTGAACGTAAAACACTAAAAACTAACTTGGCTTCGTTTCGGTTGGTGGTGCTGGACTGGCTGGCTGGGTTACTGGTTCTCCGTAGGGTCCGGTAGCAGGAGCAA
Source organism: Phasmarhabditis papillosa (assembly GCA_034691345.1). Classification (NCBI taxonomy): domain Eukaryota; kingdom Metazoa; phylum Nematoda; class Chromadorea; order Rhabditida; family Rhabditidae; genus Pellioditis; species Pellioditis papillosa. The sequence continues at coordinate 8,271 of JAQGAV010003390.1, read as the reverse complement.
TATAGGCGGGTTGTCCATATACTGGTTGCTTCGGTTGAGATACAACTGGAGCAGCGGTGGTAGTTGGGAGGCTAAAAAATGAATTTGAATTACTAGAGATATAATTAGACTCAAAATTGTCATATTATATACAAACATTTTTGTTGTAGAGAAGTTTGATCACTTAGAAAATGAACAACAAAATTGCTATAAGAAAAGACAAATTGGTTATATATATATATTATTAATATTAGAATAATCATACCTTCCTCCACAGACTGGTACATTTTCCTTGTAATCACACATTCCATTGGCCACATTATAGAAGAGTCCGGCGGCACATTCTTGGTCGTATTTCTTGCCTGCAACGAATTAGATATTCAAATTTATATTTCATATATTTGAATTCTACTTGTTTGCAGTTACTTTAGTTTGAAAACATCATATGTTGAACTTTTAACCGTGAACCATATAATATATGAATGTAATAGTTTACCTTGATAGCATTGGATAAAGCTTCCAGTACATTCTGGTAGGTCGTAGAGTCCGTCTTTCTTGCCAGAGCAGTCGTAGGCAGCCTTGAAATGGAAATTCAGTAATAGAGTTCTTTTTTTAAAATCTTGCTGTTTGTTTTAAAATCATACCTTAGTTGGCTTGGTTGGCTCAGCAGGAGTTTCAACTGGCTGGCGTCCATATACATTAACTGGGGCTGGGGTTATGACCGGTCTGCAAAGTAGAATAAGTAATTTTCGCTCGGGTAAGACCAGTTCTAGACCATTTTTATAGAAAGTTACAATATCTACTATCCTTATACTATTCCCTTGCACTGAGAATGTCTATTTTCTCGAGCAATTGCACTAATATATGTTTGCAAACTTACTGTGGAGCTGGAGTTGTGGTCTTAGGAGTGTTTCCTCCGCACTCATCAATGTTCTCTTTCAGATCACATCTATGTACTCCGACTGAGTAGAAAAGACCAGCTGGGCAGTTCATCTAAACAAAGTAGATGAGTTGATAAATTCTTACACATTTTACAAAGGCATTATTTTTTCTTAGTTTGAACGTTATAGTTTTGAATGATTTCTGGCAGACTCCCGGTATACCAGCTAAATTTTTGCAAAATGGACCTTGCCAGGTTGTAAGAGATGTGATAATAATACTGTATCTTACTCTGTAAGTGGCTCTGTTGACACAAGTGTAATAATGAACATTGCATCCTTCTCCGTAGCTTCCGTCCTCAAGAAGTTCGCAGTAGGGGACTGTAAAAAATGAATACTCAAACACAATATTAAAGCATCTGCAGGTCCTATAAAGTGTTTTTAGCATATGAATTGTCGCTACTTATAATTTGATTTAAAACAGGCTCTCCAGGGTAGATACGGCTAGTTTTTATTTTGAAACAACCCGCGAGTGGTTACATCTTTACAACTAGATTTACTCTTTCAACACATTTTCTAAAATCTTACAAGGCTTCTCAACGGCTACTGAGGGTTTGTCCTGGCCTGGGAATCCGTAACCTCCAGGAGTCTGAACAACCGGAGTAGCCTGAGTGGTTGTTGTGGTTGTAGTAGTGGCTCCACATTCAGGTACTAGTTCCTTGTGATCACATTTGCTCTCGGCGGCGTTGTAGAACAGTTGACCTCCGCAGTTCATCTAGAAGAATTGTCTTTCACATGACAATTTTTTAAATTTTTATTTATGGGCTCTCATATAACTCCGAAAACTGTTTTTGATAGTTTGTTTTTGTAAATTCTTTAGACTTTTCTGTATTGCTACCTTTCTTGTGCTCTGGTCAATACAAACGTAGAAGTAGGAGTTGCATCCATCAGCATAACCACCATCCTTCTTGTTGTCACAGAAAGTATCTAAATGGTTTGTTTTATTTTTATTTTTTTATTCTATTTAAATTAGTTGCTTCCATACTGAATGATACTTTTTTGCCTTTTTACTGAACCGTTTCTGGTTGTTCATTCTCTCTGAAACTTCTCTGATTTGTACTAGCAAATAGTTTTCCCATCGAGCAGCAGGAATAAAAAACTGACAAGGTCTATGGGATAAAAAGTTTATATATACACTCTATTTTATATAACAACGCAAATCTAACAATAAGTGTAAACTAACTTCTTGGAGCAGGCGCAGCAGTGGTGGTTGTGACTGGTGCTGGACGGTCTTGCTGCTGGATTGGGGCGCCGTATCCGGGGACAGTTTGAGCTGGGGTACCGTATTCGGGGAGATTTTGAGCTGGGGCGCCATATCCTGGGACAGTTTGAGCTGGGGCGCCATATCCGGGGACAGTTTGAGCTGGGGCGGGTGGAGCAGTTACAGGAGCGGCGGTGGTGGTAGTGGTAGCGCGGGCCTTACCGCTGCATCCTTCCACCTGAAAAGATCAAACATTGGAAAATATTTAGAATTGCATTTTCGATTTTTCTTTAGCTTTAATTTCTCAATGATCCATAAACAAAAACAAAAATTCAGATTTGCTAATTACTGCTTTGCTAAATAAAATGTAATACTTCTTACACGATGATTGTTAAAGATAAAACTCACATTATCATAATAGTCGCACTGTCCATTGAAGGAATTGAAGTAAAGCTGGTTGGTGCATCTAGAAATATGTTATTAAAGACGAAAATGCACCGCAGTTAGAGCAGTTAACTAGTTTCTAATTAAAAACCAAGAATATCTGATCTGCGTGTTGAAACTGGTTGTTTTTTAATTACTCAAAGTGGGTACATGATAGCCTGCTAATCTCCAGTTTACAATGAATCCCATTTGTTTTAGAATAACCGACAAATTAGTTAGTAGAGTTTGTGTACTTACGAATGTCTTCTGGCAATTCCATCCCAGCATGATATAAATTCTGGAGAACATTTCTTCCATGGATGGTCACCGTTAGGCTTGCCAGTGCAGAATTCTTTGTCAACTGGGGGACTAGAAAAATCGAATATAGATTTGCGGTAAAAACGCGACTTTTTTTCCGTAATATTATTGTTATTATGATTCGACTTTGATGATCAATCTATGCAGGAGGCCGAGTTTTGTTAAGTCAGTACGGGCCTGTCACCGGGTCCCGTTTTCAAAAGAGAACCTCATACCAGGAATTAAAATGTTAAACTTCTTTTTGTGTTAATTTTTAAATTTCCCGTAAACCAAATGTTGAATAAACGTACATGACTGGCTGGACTGGTTTAGTTGTAGCTTCAACAGGTGGCAGGTATGGGTTTTTGGTCGCTGGTGGAGCTGGGGTTTGTGGTTCAACTGGAACTCCGCCGTATAAAACGGGAGCAGGCTGGATTTGAGGACGGATAGGCTCATTAGCGGCAGGGAGTCCGTAGCCAGTGACTACCGGCTGGGATTCAACTGGGACGTCAGTTACGGCAACGGGGACTGCTGGGGCGAAAGTAGGCTTGGTGCTGAAATCAGAGACAACTAAATAACCAGAACTTGAACATTTTCCATTGAATGAATTATGAAATATTATCAATTTGTAAAATAACTCTGTATATTTTGTAGGATAATGTTAACTTACACAAGACAGGCTTCTTTGTAGTCACAATGTCCGGACACATCATCATATACAAGGCCTGTTTGACACTGGTACCGATGGGCTACCTCTGATGAGCACTGTGAAAGATAATGAATAAAATTAGTTATTATTCTATCAAAAGTTCTGGACATAATTTCATGTTCTTTGATTGTTGTAATAAAATAATGACTCTTTTTAGAATGTCAGTCTAACAAATTATAATTTTAAAAAACGCCTAATATTTCTACCTATTTTCCATTTTCTAAATTTGTAAATGAGTACAAAACCTTTTGTTCTACCTACCGCAGCGTATTCATTCTGGCACTTGGCAATTGTGTAGTATCCATCAGCCTTGTTCTTACAGTCAAAGGTGAATGGTGGTAGAGTGACAGAAGGCTTCGTCTCGACAGGCACGGCATTTCCGTGAGCTCCAATTACTGGTGGTGCAGCAGTGGTACGGTCGCCTCTGGAAATTCGTGTGTTCGATTAAAGCATACTCAACTATTCAATTATATCAGTATTCTCCTTTTTAGGAGTAAAGCTTCAATTCCATTGGTATCTTTAGCTTTGCTTCATGCATGCGCGTTCAATCGGCAAAGGTGAAATTTGCGTTATTGTTGTAGAATTGAAACTCCAATATTTAAAGTTAATAATACATAATAATTTCGTACTTGCAAGTTTCTATATAATCACATGCAGACACTCTGACATCGTAGACTAGGGTTGCGCCACATTTTCCTTCAGAAATTGCGATGCCACCAACGCAGGAATAGAAAAATGGTGTACAAGGTTCCTTTACATGGTATCCATCATTCTAAAATAGCCATTAAACTACTTATATAAATAGTTTTATCATTATTCTCGTCTACTCTATATTTCTTAACAACACCAGTATTGTAAAATTTAATTTGGCAAATTTAAATTTCTAACCGAAAAGTTATGTTTTCAAGCTCAAATTACTTTGTTAACAATTTACCTTTCCGGTGCAGTCGAAGTCGATCTTAACTGGAGCTGAGTTTTCAGGAGTAGGCGTGGTTTCTGGACGGGTTCCTCCACATTCAGGAATGAATTCCTTGTGGTCACAACGGGTGATCTCGGAATCGTAGAAGAGATTCTGTAAAAGTAGAGTGCTGAGTCATCAGAAATATTTTTTAGAAAAATGAGGTGTTGGTTCTAATTTTCCTTCTTGTGATAAGAAATATTTCACTGATTGCGAGTCTTGGTATAAGAAGTCGAAGAGAACGTTTTGAAGTAAATAAAGTAGATTCAGTCGTAGTGTTTCATAAAAAAAAACTATTTTATGTCATTTTCTAAGCAGTGCGCTTTAATAAATCTAATATCTAACCTTCTGGCATTCGTATTTAAAGATTCTGTCGTTGGCACACTTCCAGAAGTGATTAGAGCACTTGCTTAGGGCAGCATAGACGCCGTCACCGAGAAGGTGGCAGTCAGGAGCTAAAATATTAAATTAGTTTCTAAACCGTTGTAATTATGGTTTTCTTTAAATTTTATGAGAAACCTATTTGTTTAATGAAAAAGCATGCATTGTCGATATTTACTTTATCGGCAGATAGAATTCTATAGATTAGTGATTTATATTAATAAGAGCTTTAATTTTTAATTGTTATTTGTTTTAATTTAAAAACTTTAATGTTTTAGAGTCTCCACTACCCTTTCAGGCATATTATCCATTACTTACTCTCTTCATCTTCTTTCTTTTCTACTTCAACAGCTTGGATATCCTTTGCTGGGGGTGGTGCTGGAGGGGCGTCTCCTGGAAGAGTTCCGTAAGGTCCGACAGCTTCTTGTACGGCGGGAGCTACAGGCATGTATCCGCTGAAAAATAACTTGATTATATAAGATATACATTTTTTTAAAGAATTACTGAATTGTAATTAGAAAATAATTATAGCTGTTTCATAACTGAATAAAGGAAAATGTGAATGAAAACGCATGAACACATTGTGAATTAATCATTTTATGTTTTTATTTTAAATAGAAGCTTACCTAGCCTTCATTTTTACAACCTTGCATGCAGGCACTCTGCCGGCATACTCGCATCTCTGCTTGCCCTCGTCGAAGAACTGACGATCGGGACAGCTAAAATAAGGAAGATAATCAGTATTTTAAAACATTGTTCTTCTTTTATTGCATTTATTCCTTACAACAAACTAGTTTTATTTGTTCACTAGAGTCCCAACCCTTAGCAGTTTACATTTCCAATAAATAGTTTAGAAACAGATTGTTTTTTTGAAAAGCTTCTTATTTTCAACCGCTTACTTCATTTTTCTCACTATTCCGTTGTCACATGAGAAGTACTGACGGTCACAGGGGAGTTCTTCGCGAGCATAGAGTCCATTGGTACGGTTGCCACAAACAAAATCTGCGCTGAAATTAAAGATTGCGAATTGTTAACTTCTAAAACTTATTTTCTAAAGCTTGCTTTTACGAGTTATGGAAGCTTTTTGAAAGAAATATATAATAATGATGCTTTGGACAAAAGACTCCTTAGTGTATATTGTATTAGTGTGAAAACAAGTTTTTGCTTAGAAAATGGTTAAAAATATGTGTTTTTTTTCTGTAATTTGTAACCGGAATAAATTTTAGAATGTTTTTCACAAAGGATCAAGTTAAGTAAGAACAGAAACTAACGGAGTCTTGAGGACTTTGTTCTTGTACTGCTTCTCGTTCTGGCACTCCTTGATGGTTTCTTTGTACTCACATTGTCCTCTCATATAGTCATAATAGAGGTTGCCTGGACATGCTACAGAGTAGGTGTTCTTCTAAAATTAAAAAGTTATTCAATTATGTTTGTAACTTAATAACTTGTAAATGAAATGGGCTACTCCGTTACATAGATTAAACATATCGTTAGTTCTTTTTAAACAAAACTTTCCAGTTTATGATTTTCTTAATGTATCTATTAAGTTGAATATTTTAAAATTTAAAAAAGGAGTTCTGATCCCTGGATTGCATGAATATGTAAAGCATATTAAGTAACCCCCTTACATTGTAGCATCTTGTGAAGGTGTTATTACATCCTATTACATAGAGTCCGTCTTCACGTTCATCACAGAATTCAGCCACTCTGGGGACATCCATCTCAACCGAACGCTTCTTGACACTATTACCATTCTGTTCGTTGCTCTTACTCGAAACTAAAAAAGATAAATAAACGTTTTGTAACAGAAGTTAGCTACTCGTCCTGAGAAACCCGTTTATTTATAATTTTGTTAGACTATTGATATTATCACCAGCACAATCATTGTCTATGAGATATTTTTGGGACCTTCGGTCTTTGCTTTTAGTTCTTCATCCAAAAGTTAACAAACTTACGACCAGCAGAGGCGATGCCTGCGACGAGCAGCAGTCCGAAGGTAAGTTTGAGCATGGCTGAAACAAATTTAGTGAAATAAAAGAAAAAAGAGTACAGAGTAAGAAATAAAGAAGAACTTTATAAATTAGATAAAGTACAGTCAATTGTTTTAATTAAAGAATTATAGAGCACTGCTGCTTTACAGTATCCCGCAGAATATCGAGGATTTACGGGCGAAATTGAGATACAAATTCCTAATCGAAGTTTGAATTTTAAAGTAGAAGTTTTTTAGATTCAAAAATTGACGAACAGAGGTGACGTTTGTTGTCTGTAAAGAAGACCTTATTATTCTATTCTTGGGCAAGGTCTCGACTGGAAATAGCCCTTTAAGCGGAGGCAGAAGGGGTTTACTGTAATCGACTATTTAGCTGTATGTGAGTGTGTTTTCGTGCTGAGAGGTCATTTTAGGATTAGATGGCAGGAAAAAACTAGAAAAACAGTCATAACATGGTCGAGAAAAAGAAAAAAGTAGATTTCTGGTGGAAAAACTAAAGGGCGAAGGTATTATAGACCTCAGTGAGGTTACTCACATGTAGGTTTCTGCAAAAAAGCGTTGACCATCCTGCTACTGGGATGATAAAGCAGCAAAAGCATATAGAAATACTTTGTTTTGTAAGATACGAATTTCGAAACTCTTTATTATAGCTTTCACGTTGAAACTAAGCTATGACTGGGGTTTTCGAGACAGTGCTTTAACAAATACCGGCAAAAGGACTGGGCAGCCAATATCTCAACTGCGAACTGCCAAAAGTGCAATATTAGTGAATTTAATGAATATTTGAACCTTAAGTTGACAAAATAATGAGAATAAGGTAAATTTTCATTAACAACAGTAAATTAGATGCAAAAGCACCCTTTAGAAAATGCTCTTGAACTACAGTAAGATTTTGTAAAGCTTCAAGGAAGCCGGTCGATGGAGGCTGAATAGCCAGTTTGTTGTATAAGCTCACTTCTCAGTATTCTTTTATACTTAACAAAGTGTAATGTTATGTTTTTAGTCTCACTTTTCTTTCTCGCATGAGCCTATTCTAAGTGAAGAAAAGAAGTGAACAGCCGCCTACGAAAAAGAGCAAGAAATTAGTCTCGCAACATTTTTGAAGACCTCAACTCAGAAAGTTTCGTAGATTAGAGGAAGAGTTGCAAACATGGATATAAACAGTATATTTTTAATAGTGCACAGGGTTAGCAATTTGACGGGCCGGCCCGTTTCTGAAATACAAAAAAAAGTGGTCCAGCGCAGGGACAATTTTTATGAAAAAATCGACTGTTTTAGGTTAATATTTTGATAATAGTATTGATAATAGTATAATAGTACATAAATAGGCAAAGATTGTTGCACTCTTTATTGTTAATGCCGAAAAATAGCACTGAAAACTAACTTTTTTGAAAA
>JAQGAV010003389.1:0-12589 GCA_034691345.1 Phasmarhabditis papillosa | reverse complement strand
AAACTCGCATCTGCATTATGATCATCCAATGACAAAAGTCTGACGGGAATTGACCGTTGAATTGCTTCGCGCTGCAGTGATTCCGCCGTGTCCTGGGCGGTACCGGTTTCACTTCCATAGAGAATGAGTATACTGCTCATTTCTGAACTTATTAAATTAATAACCTATGAAGCGAATAAATAAAAAAACCGAAACATTGAAAAGAAAATAAATTGAAAAGAGTTGTATTCGAATATACCTCTATCAAATAATATCACTAGCTAGCCGAGTCAATAAATTGCATCACAGTCTAGCGTCCAGGGCGATCACCCTATAAATACGAGAGCTTCAAAGTGTTATTATGCATGAACAAACCTTACTTTACTTTAAAACTCATGAATACTTATTTGAAATGTTATTACATTTACTCGAAATTTGCAAAACTATAAATTTGAATTTGAATTGGATTTTGTGCACCGCGTTTGTTATCTGACACTGCACTTTGTAAGTGAATTTTTCTAGGGACTTCCCCAATCTAGTATTATTATACATCTAGTATTATTACGACACCGGAAAATAAAAACTTTCTTTAAATATGTTTATTTCATAAATCTAGCCATAAAATCACATTTTTTCCTTAAATGATTTTGAAATTATCTTTCCGGAAATCTATATAGAAAACGGGTTATTAAAAATAATACACGGTGGGAAAAGAAGAAATACCAAAAACTTCTATCTCGGCCTCCGGTATCCGTTTAGTATTCCCGTGTTTGAGTAAACATGTCCTTGTTTGGTGTATTTAAACTAGGAATCGAATGTTCCGTTAATAACATGTTTTTCTACACTGCAGTATTTAGCAGAGATGGGCGGCGAGATCCTATTTTGATCTGCACGATGCGCACATGTGCCGGTGCCTAGCCGAACTTTGATAGAGAGGTGAGCCCCCCGTGCCGAGCCCGCCTGTGTCCACCCTAACAAACTTTCGCTTAATTAAGTAACAGGACCGCCGCACTAGTTTAAAAAAATATTTTTTGGAAAGGAACGAATTGATGCCTCATCTTTAAGCTGGGCTTTGTTAGTTATTCAGTAGCTTGAGAATCACGTTAGAAGGCGTTAACATTACCACATTATTTTGAACGTTATCTATAACAGAAAATAGAATTATTTATGTTTTTGTATGATGCTATGTAGGAGGCCGATATCAAACTGGGTTCCAGCCCAAAAGGATTATCTCTAGTTCAAGAAAGTACAACCTGCCGTACCAAGCAAGTAGTACTATTTATGGTTAGCATTAGTAATATATATGTATATATAGCCTATTAGACAGGAAGCGGTGGTGGTTTAAAATAAATATACTTTCGAAGAAAAAGAGCCTATTTCACCGATTTTCCATTCATTTTCATATAAAACCGATGTTTCCTAGGATACTACGCTGATAACGCTCTCGATAACGAGTACAATAGTGGAAGTCCACCCAAATCCTTATTCGTCCGATTAATTACAATTACTAAGCGGTTGTAACTAAGCAAACCCCACTGTTTATCTAGCCGAATGCACTCGAAGGACTGACATACATACTTGTAAACACTTCCTGCATAAAATGTGGTATTATGAATCGAATTTGCACTAATGAGGATTCCATAACCAATGTCTACTATACTACTACTATAGTGATACTAGTAGCAGATGAACAGCCGTCCAGTGCAGGTCAGTAAATTTCGAGTTGCTGGGGAAACGCTTTTTTGTCGATAATAGTAACTTTCTTACGATTTAAATAGTCAGTTCATCGAATATAGTATTGCGCAGTTGACTTTTGGATTATGCAACTCCTCGAATAAGGCTTCAATTTTGAATAGCAAACCCTACCCAATATCAGACATACTTATTATTGAAAAAAAATTTTATTTAAGTAAGATTTCAATATTTTTAGTATGTTGTTTAACATTGTCTGCGCTACACTTTTGTGCAATCAATCAATGCTAGCTCTAGCGGTGACCGTAGAGACGCTTACGACATCCGAAGAAATATCCGATACAGGAGCTACTGGAGGGGCGATCACTGAGGCGTCCATGACGGCGGCAGCTGAAACTACCGATACAGAAGCTACTGTAGCTGCGACAACTGAGGCATCCATGACAGCGGCAGCTGAAATTACCGATACAAAAGTTACTGTAGCTGCGACAACTGAGGGGTCAACGACGGCGGCAGCTGAAACTACCGATACAGAAGCTACTGTAGCTGTGACAACTGAGGCGTCCATGACGTCGGCAACTGAAACTACGGATAGAGAAACTACTGTAGCTGCGACCACTGAGATGCCCACGACGGCGGAAGCTGAAATTACCGATACAGGAGCTACTGTAGCCGCGACCACTGAGATGCCCACGACGGCGGCAGCTGAAACTTCCGATATAGGAGCTACTGTAGCTGCTACCACTGAGATGTCCACGACGGCGGCAGCTGAAACTACAGATACAGGACCTACTCTAGCCGCGACCACTGAGATGCCTACGACGGCGGCAGCTGAAACTACCGATAGAGAAGCTACTATAGCTGCGACCACTGAGATGCCTACGACGGAGGCAGCTGAAACTACCGATAGAGAAGCTAGTAGCTGCGACCACTGAGATGCCTACGACGGCGGCAGCTGAAACTACCGATAGAGAAGCTACTGCAGCTGCGACCACTGAGATGCCTACGACGGCGGCAGCTGAAACTACCGATAGAGAAGCTACTGTAGCTGCGACCACTGAGATGCCTACGACGGCGGCAGCTGAAACTACCGATAGAGAAGCTACTGCAACCGCGACCACTGAGATGCCCACGACGGCGGCAGCTGAAACTACCGATAGAGAAGCTACTGTAACTGCGACCACTGAGATGCCCACGACGGCGGCAGCTGAAACTACCGATAAAGGAGCTACTGTAGGTGCGACCACTGAGGTGCCCACGACGGCGGCAGCTGAAACTGCCGATACTGGAGCAACTGTAGCCGCGACCACTGAGATGCCCACGACTGCGGCAGCTGAAACTACCGATAGAGAAGCTACTGTAGCTGCGACCACAGAGATGCCCACGACGGCGGCAGCTGAAACTACCGATACAGGAGCTTCTGTAGCTGCGACCACTGAGGCGTCTAGGATAGCCGGTGCTACAACCGGTACCGAAGCCACTGTAACTGTAACTAGATCCGCCGTTGCTGAAACAACTGCACAAGTAAGGGTTATTCAGGATAGTAATCAACGATTCAAACTTACTAGGGCTGGATAACATATTTTGCGAAAAACTGAACAAGCCAAAGTAAACCTTTCATCGGATTACTAAATTTTTCAACAAAAAATAAAAACACATGATTATTCGCCTAATCGCATTACATTTCAATTATTAACAAAATTTTGTAAGATATTTGAAACCAAGAACGGCTTGAATTGGCGATTTTAGACCACCTTAGTACGTTGTGTCGACGTCGTGCCGCACTGTGCCAAATACGCTAGCACTCTTTGTGTCAGAACGATCTATGCTGTAGTGATGTTTACCCAATGTAAGATGACTTGTGGACTGTGCAATGAAAACAATGTACCACCATGTCAAGATGCTCACCACAAGTAAGTTAATGTTACAAATGGGACTTGAGCTATTAACTGGTTATTTCTGACACGGTAAGCACTTGGAAGACATAAATCAGGGTAGAAAATGAAGACTACCTAACTTTTTTTTATCTAGCCTAAAATATACTGACACAAGCTTTTCTTAGTCAACGACTTGTTAGTGGTAGTGTTGGTGTCAGGTATCGGAAAACGTATTTCCAGTAATAGCTATTTGTTTTTCTTTTTCTTCATCTGGGCCTTTAGACAGAACTATCATCATCTTACCTTAAACATTTTTTTCAGTTGTGCTTCGTGGAATAAACTCAACTATTGTGCCAGCACTTTCTATTCTACCGCAGCCAAAAATTAGCAGTGGATTCCACAATGACTGCCGGTTGTGTGGACAGGAACATAAAGTAAGTTAGGCTCTGGGCTATGCGAAGTGACTGCATATTTGGTGACTCAAATTCTTATTGGAACCAGAACCAATTTTATTACCTGCTGATCGATAAATGAAGAATTGCGAATGGTAGTTTAAAAGTTTTTAACCAGTTCTGGTGTTACTTATAAAGTTGCATCTTTTCAGTTGTGTCAACTGGAACAAAAACGGATATTGCGCCAGTATCGCTTATACTGAAGAGAACAAGAGGACAAACTGTGCTAAGACATGTAATCAATGTACACCATAATGAACAAAGTATTTCAATCGGTTTAACAGCAACCAATGAGTAAATTAACTCAAACAATATATATAAATTTTGTTATTCAGACAAGAACCGAAATTTACACCCATTAGTGCTGGAAAGTGTGCTTTTTATAGCACCTTTTAAGTTAGTTCTAACCCTAATAGTTTAATCCTGCACAAACGTCGCGTTTGAATGATCACTGTATGGCGCAATGTTGCCAAACTATGCTATTTTGTCATTGTTAATTTGTGTGTTGCTGTTATTTGGTTGTGGTTGTCGCTACACTCATTTACTTGTTTTTCAATTATGCTTCCTTTCGCAGAATCGCCGTCTTTTTTTGGTGATTATTTCTCTTTTCCTATATTGTAACATGTACTACTATGTATGGTATACCTTAAAATGGATAATAGTTGTGTGCAGTCCTTAATTAGAACTTATTTGAACAATTAATCACATTGGCGTCGGCTGTTTACCAAACCAAAAACCTACTGTTTATCTAGATGGATGTACTCATTGAACTTATATACTTGTGAACAGTTCCAGCACGCAAATGTGACATTATGAATTAAAGTTGCACTAAATGGGGTTCGAGAACCAATTCCTGCCTAATGTATGATACTTCTAGCAGATGAACAAATATATCAATTGAATAGAAAGCGTAAGATAGCACCTTCGTTAAACAGTATATAAATAACCTGACTAGTGAAGTTCAGTAGCTTTCGAGTTTCTCGAAAAACGTTTTATGTCTATAAAAATAACTATTTTTATATCCAAACAGTCAGTACATTTAATGACATACCGCGCAGTTGATCCTTTGAATATCCAACACCGTGAACTGGCCGTCAATTTTGAATATCGAATCTACCTCACCGACCGCAAAAACTAAATTGTTGTATTGAAGTAGAAATGGTACTCATCTGATAATGGTCTTTATCAGATAACTAAATCCTATGCATAGTCCTATATTATTGAAAAAGTAAATTCGGAACTCCATTTAGGTAAAACTTCACAATTTCAAGAATGTTGTTCAACATTGTCTGCGTTACTCTTGTGTGCACCCCGATCCTAGCGGTGGACACGTCTACTGCGGCCCCAACGACGACCGGCGGTGCCACCGGTACCGGAACAACTGTGGCGGTAACTGGATCCACTGTATCTGGAACAAATAGACAAGTAAGGACAAAATATTGATCAACGATTTAAACTTATAAGGGCTATGTAACATTTTTTCAGGGAACAATTCATAAAAACATGTAAAATGAACCGTTCTGTCGGCAACTTGACTTTTTAACAAAATCACATAATATTCGAAAACGAGAACTAACCTTGAATAACTACTGAAGTTTTCTGGAAGATTTATATACAATTGAAACTAAGAATAGCCTGAATCACAGAATTTAGACTACCTTGGCCGGTTGCGCCGACGTCGAGCCGGACTGTGCCAAATACGCTAGCACTCTTTGTGTCAGACCGGCCTATGCCCAAGTGATGTTCACCCAATGCAAGAAGACTTGCGGAATGTGCAATGGGAACAATGTACCACCATGTCAAGATGCTCACGAAAAGTAGGATAAAGTTAAAAATAGTCCTAAGAATTTAACCAATTGTTCATTAGAAACAACCCACTTAAGTAATAATTAGATTTTTGGAGTACCTAGACTGGGTTGGGGAATCAACACGATGACGTGGTTGAAAGTCGGCCAAGACCAACCAAAACTGCCCGAGAAAGTCTTATGTTCAGTTGTGCTTCGTGGAGCAATCTCAACTATTGTGCCAGCACTTTCTATTCTACCGCAGCCAAGAAGGCCAATTGTGCCAAGACCTGTGGAATGTGCGATTCAGCCGTGGCATCCCCCACCGCTGCCAATTGCGTGGATAAGAACAACAAGTAAGTTAAGCACCGAAGTGGGTGAAATGTAACACGAACTCTTAAATGAACTAGTTTATTAACCTCAGGGAATCATACCCGCTGATCGAACACACTTAACTTAACTTAACTGAATTAATTTGAACCAGTTAACCAGTCTGTTTCTCTTTTACCAATAATTAGACAAATCACATAATTTTAGTTGTGTAAAGTGGAACAAAAATGGATATTGTGCCAGTACCGCTTATACTGAAGAAAACAAGAGGACTAACTGTGCTAAGACATGTAATAAATGTAAACCATAATGAACAATACATTACACTTGGTTTAATAAGATCTAATAAATGATTATATCCACACGATTTAATTATGTGTTATTCAGACAATATGCAGAGCCTAACTCTCGTAACGCTTGGTTAACTGGTTAGTAAAGTTTGTAAACTAAAAAGTATACAGCGTCATATTTCGGAAGAGAGCCTAGAATTCTTCTCAAAAAATAAAAGTAAACTCTCAAATATCCTCTGTTATCAAATTTATCAAACGATATATACCAAATCTGAATCAAACTACCTTCCAAGCTTGGTATGCAGTACGTTAACATGTCTAGAAAATGGACATTCATTTTAGTATCAAGTAGAAACAGACATGAACTCCTCTAAAATTCACGAACTAAAATTCGCTAACTCTCCACTAATATTAGAGAATACCCAAAATTTCTCACCCGGCCTGTCGGGATCTCGTTTTCCTTTTTGTTGGGATTTTATGACTTTTTGACTTTTTTTAAAAGATTCTAGCATTACGTGAGTGAATATTTACTATTTCACCAACATAAATAAAAAAGTCATCCTAGTATTTGTAGTCCTATCTTCTTTCAAGCAATGTTCATGTTATCGAGAAATTTGTGTCTAATCGGAACGACTTCTGAAAATTTCAGGCCACCCTTTTGCCCGTTTTGCCAAATCATCTTGCTCGAACAGCCGTAATTTATTAATACACAAGTTTAGCTTAAAACTGATTTTATTTTCGAACGTGTCTCTAAATCTACAATTAATTAGTATGTTCATATTTAGATAACTCCAAGTTTCTTTCCAATCTTGCCAAATGCGTCTACAGCGGTGTCAATGTGTTCCGTAGTATGAGCAGCTGAGATCTGAAATAACAAATGGTTTTTCAGAAGGGCTGTACTGTATAAATGCTACTGTTGGTTCAAAAAGAAAACAATGTGTAATAGAATAGAAGGATATCCTTAAACAAAAATGCATAACAATGCATTAAAGTCAAACATACTTGGGTTGAGAATTTTGAAATTGCTTTGCTTACCTGTACTCTAATTCTGGCCTTTCCCTTGGGTACAACTGGGAAACTGAATCCAATCACATAAATACCCATCTTCAACATTTCATCGGCCATAGTTGAAGCTAATCTATAAACACAAAATTGTATAGAACGAGGCTGACAAAACTCTATCAGTCTAATTAATTGCATTTACAATTAATTACAGTTACCAAGAGTCATTGACACTATTCAAGAAACCATCTGATAAATTCACAAATTTATGGTATTCTCACCTAGCATCGCCTAACAAAACAGGACATATTGGGTGAGTTGGGTCATTACCTAGAACATCGAAACCAAGTGCAGCCATCTTAGTTCTGTAAGTGTAAGTTTATAAGAAGACGTATTCAATTAAACTTGTTATCACTTATAATATACAATTCAAATTAAGCTATCTAAGCTTAAGCTTAACTCAGTTTAGGTAAACACACTTTACCAAACCTAAATCTAGCTACGTTCGACTGTAGGGAACCAATGAATGAAGGATCGTTCATGAGCATGTCGAATACCTGAAACATTTGTATTTATTTGACAAAATAAACTATAAATGTTATTCACTCTATGTAAGAGAATTGATTTCGGTTGGGAGACATGCCTTGAAATATATCGGTCAAGTCCGGAGTGTCATTTCCCACCCATAGAACCTGGTAGGTTCTTTCAAGACGATGCATTTCTCTGACTATGTTTTAATCTCACCTTGATACTGGAACCAACAATGCTGGGTGCCAAAGAGTTTGAGAAAAGATATGGTCGAGAACGCTGACGAAGAAGATCAATCAATGGTTTTGGACCTGAAAAATAAAAAAAATAAAATAAAGCTGAAAATAGCGCTTCTCAATGAGTTATGTTATTGAATCCGTTTTATTTGTTGTTGGAAACTAGCGTTTCTTGTTAATTTCTGGAAACCTTCAATTCGTTGGTACATGATTTGTTTGTATATTCAAATTACTTCAGAACAAATTAAACTTCGATCAATGTATGTGAAAAATGTTATGTCTTTTTTCGTATTTGGTCTGAGTCAGTCAAGTCCTCAAAAAAAGCTCTCAATTCCCACACTGATTAAAAATTTCTAACCAGTAGTATATCCTCCCATTGCTCCGCCGAGCGCCTTTCCGAGAGTCGAATTGACAACATCAACTACGCCGCTGACTCCCTGCGCTTCTTCAGTTCCGCGTCCAGTATTGCCAAAGAATCCAGTTGCGTGACATTCGTCCATGAACACAATGGCATCGTACCTGGAGTTGCATTGAGTTGAATTCAGTTGAAATGGAAGCTTTTAAAGGATAAAACTCATTTTAACTGTATGACTCCTAATAATAAATGTCTCCCAATAATATGTTTGGAAGTAGATAGTACTTAATGTTAATATAGTCCTCACTAAGGAAAGAAGGAATTAAAGTAGTATTTCAACTGTTTAATAATGTTTTAATCCGACGTTTGTTCAAAATATGTATTATTAGAATATCTATTACGGGTTAGTATATAAAACGATATTGTAGTAATTGACTATAAGTTGTCTAGAATTCCCACCCCGTCAGTCTAAAACTCACTTCTTAGCTAGAACACCAATATCCTTCAGCGGTGCGACATCTCCATCCATTGAAAATACACCATCGGTCACAATTACTCGACGACGGGCACCTAAATGTTACATTTTAAATTACCCCAATGAGAACTAGTAATAAGATAATTTTACAGTATTCTACCTTTGGACTAAAAAACATTTCATCATTTTGTCTGAACACTTACTTTGGGATTCCTTCAGTAACTTTTCCAAGTCATTCATATCCATGTGTTTGTAGCGAAGACGTTGAGCTTTGGATAGTCGAATTCCATCAATGATTGAGGCATGGTTTAACTCATCGGATATGATGGCATCTTCCGGTCCTGAAAGTAACTATGTTTCTTTATATAAGAGTATTAAAAATGAGAGAAACTGTTCCTTTTCTATAAGAAAGCTTTAACCATTCTCACTCTTTGTAAAGCTACTTTAAAAATTTCAGCCGTAGCTTTATAGAATTGAAAAGAATACATGATGTCTCTTATTCACAGAAATATTGTCGTTTATTAAGTTTCAGAGAAACAAGTTATTACTTCATAAAAAGGAACATAAAACTTCAAAAACATACAATTCTGTAAAGAGAATACACAAACAAACAAAAGAGATCGGTACCAGTAAGCTCAATCAGTCCATTTCTCACTTACAATTAGACACGTATTAGGGTATTTGCCTAGCAGTATGCACTTTTCATTACCACTAAGCGAAAATCGGTCATCCACCGTCTAGTAAACGATCACGATCACTGATTTAGTTCAGAGTTGTGCGATTGATGTACCAGTAGGATCAGAATCCCAGCTATACAAATATATACAAACCCTGACACTCTAGACAACGACGTTGAAGTAGTCGAATATATAAGAGTCCTATTGGCTAAGGAAGAGTATCCAGTTATATTGGTTTATCAACTATTAGTTCCTTCAATAGCTGAATTAGAAACATTTCCCTATTTTCCTTTTCCAATTTTTGAGAACTTTGTTTCAATGCATTTCCAAATACTCGCTTTCCAGATAACTTAGGAATCAATTCGGACAAAAATGATTGCAAAATTCCTCATTGCTGCGTTCTTCTGCGCCACGGTCGCCTATGCCATTGATACCACTACCCTTCCCGACGACACGGGATCCACTGAAGCTGTGAGTACACCCACCAGCAAATCCTCTACGCCACTAAGTTTTAAAAGTAACTTCGCAATGCCTTAGTTTTTGCATTGTGAAATGAATGCTAAGTTTCGCTTCTTTACAGCTTAGGATTTTGCATGAAACAATACAAATAAAGATATTCATTGAATTTTGAAACACTACTAACAATCCATTATATAGCCAGGTATTCAAATCAAAATATTCAAAGAAATAACCATTTTCCAGACCACCTCAAACTGTACGGATGCTATTGCCGGTTGCGAGAAGTATGCGAATACTCTGTGTATGAACACTGTATATGCGCAAGTTATGTATACTCAATGCAGAAGTACATGCGGAATGTGCGACACTGCATCACCATGCGAAGATAGGAACACTAAGTAAGCTTAATTTTCGTTTTCACAAGTTATTGAAAGTAGTTTAGTATTGACAACGTTTTGACAACTAAAGTATTGTGCCAGTTAATCATCCAAGATTGAATAATATGGATGAGAAATACTCATTTTTTAGCTGCGCCAACTGGAACAAGAACGGATACTGTTCAAGCACCTTCTACAGTCAGGCTACTAGAAAGGAAAACTGCGCCAAAACTTGCAATTTGTGCTCAACCACTGTGGACGACGCTTGCGCTGATGTTAGCACCAAGTTAGTTAGCAGAAAGGTTTTAAGTGCTCAATATTAGAGTTGTTAATCAACTTTTTTTTCAAGTTTTCAAGTTTTTGTCTCTATAATACATAATGCATAGAAACCCAATGAACTGCTTTCTCGGAAATGTTTCAATTAAACTTAAGTGAGCAATGACATAATTTGGTTAGTGAAAGGGAGTAGCAAGTTCTATTATGTAAAACCATAACACTCAATTTATCAGAGATATTTCAGCTGCGCCAATTGGAATAAGAATGGATTCTGCGCCAGTGTCAGCTACACGGCTGACGTAAAGAAGTCCAACTGCGCCAAGACTTGTAACCTTTGTGGAACCGCTGCCGCTACTGCCACAACTAAAGCTACAACAACTACGTGCACTGATGTGAACACAAAGTAAGTATGGTTGGGCTTAGTCAGAAAACATTTTGAAACAATGAAACGTAGTGAAAAGCTAAGGTAAATGGTTTCAACTAAAGCAACAGTAACCTTAACATAATCATGATGAGTATTCGAAAAACATCTCGATAGCAAACGCTTACGTGTGGTAAAAAAGATTCTGATTATGAAAGCCGCACCTATGAGTGATACTAAGATGATTATTAATGACTATATTATCTTTAGCTGTGCCAACTGGAATAAAAATGGTTTCTGTGCCAGTACTGCCTATGCCGCTGCAACCAAGAAAGCCAACTGCGCCAGTACTTGCAAACTGTGTTAGATAATATTATGCTGTGACGAATTAATAATATCTAATAAAATACGAACATTCACAAGATTCACATGTTGGTGTAATTATAGTCCATTTCAAGACCTAGGTTACTAGCGCCGCATCATAAGCCGGGCGCTGTGTTAGAACACATTTATGTATTTTTAGAAAAAATACAAAATGTCGACCGATTTTCCGTTCATTTTTTATAACACTGCGCCCCACTTGTGATATCGATCTGAAAACCTAGGTCTTGAGATCCACTATAGCTTCAAAGTACGTTGTCGCCAATCAAGAAGTTCACCTGTTTAAAATAGTCCTAAAAATATTGGCAAAACCACGACTCCTATTCGAACAACCGTTTTACATGAATCTCACTTGTGTTTAATAACTAACCGGTCATAACTTCAAAAACTCCAGCATTTGCATCAAAGCAGGCCGCATACAAGATCGAATCTTCGGTGCCATGGAACTGCAAATTTGAGTATAATAGTAATCGGTTTTCAAGAAAAACAATGGATCTAACATTAAATTACGAAATTCCAGAAAACAAACAGATAAAACATTTAATCCGCGAGTTTTTCACATACCTGGGCAATTTTAGCTTCGAGCTGTTTGTGGATATCTTGTGTACCGCAGATGAACCGTACGGACGAGAGACCGGCACCATGAGAGTCAAGAGCGGCCTTACCAGCTTCAATTACCTGTAACGGAGAGACACCTTGCTAGAATAATACTTTCTAAACAAATACTACTCTTTGATTACCAAACTAGGGAGAGAATGGGACTAGGTGATATGGTTGTTAGGTAAAGAAATTGGAACTCGTTTACCACTGTTTCGATTTCAAGCACAAAATAACAATACTGTATTTTTAAATAATTTCCAGTATTGTGGAGTAGAAAGAAAGAGAGTTTAAATTCTATGATTGGTGCCAAGTTAACTCAAATAATAAATGATACTTATTTTATGAAGAGCTCAACCTAAACAAACGGTTATTACACTTGTTCAGGGCTCCGCAAACCAGCGGCCGGCCTCGGCCGGCCGGGCCGAGGCCGAGATTTTTTGAAAGTACATTTCGGCCGG
>JAQGAV010003388.1:0-12597 GCA_034691345.1 Phasmarhabditis papillosa | reverse complement strand
CTTTTTATCTTTATCTTTATGTTTTTCTACTTAACTTATCTCTTGACATTAGGAAAATTCTCATTCTTACTTATTTAGCTGCAAGCGATTGGTTCGTCGACTATAATAACATTTATGGTTACCGGCTATCATAAAGCAAATGTTTCTCTTGCTAGGAACACGCAACTTTTAATTTGTTCCCTAATAACGCACCTACCTCAAACTTTATAATTAATGTTGTTGATGTAATATTTTCAATACTTACTGATACACTCTGGATATTTATAGTATCCTGGAGCACATTGTTCGCATCTACGACCGATAATGTTAGCCTTACACTTGCATTGACCACCATACTCCTCGCAGGCAAAGGACTTGGAACCCTTGAGATGATGATAATGATAATTAGAACAATCAAAATAGAGCATTCATTCAACAAAATTGGTATACGTTTCCAAAAATTACTGTTTCGAACTTTTGAATTACTGAATTACTTTTGAATCTGACTATACTAACTAGATTTTTCAAACACCCAACAAATACGCTGCCAGAAATTATTCAAAAGAGGCAGCTGATTCCAATATATTTCAATTGTTTGTTCAGTACTAGTCTTACCTTGACTGTAATAATCGTTGTACTGCAAGAGTCCTGATATCTCAAGAGGAATGTTATCCGGGTTGAAGTAATGAACCAAGAACATAAAGTGTCCCTTAGTTGGAACAACTCCAGCAATTTCTGTGTATCATCAAGTGGAGTGACCTTGATTTCGGATGGATTAGCAATTGGGAATGGTAGTTTGTCATCGGCGACGGCCATGTCTGAGTTGGCACCGTGCTCTGCCTCAGTTACGATGGCGTTAGGAGCGGGGGGATACTCTTGATTAAGACATACACCGTGACGGCGAACGCAGACTGGGACCTAAAAGGCAATAACAGATTGTTAAGGTTTTCTATTACTTTAGAGATTTCGTAGAGTGATTCTTGCGAATGGGAAATGCACTCTCAGAATAACAAACTATCTATGAGTTTATGGTTGGATTTTTTCATTTTACGTATTGTCTGCAGAGGAGATTATCCCGCCGGCCCGGTCTGGTCTAGTTTTCGACATTCCGGCACGGTCCGCCCTGAGCCCAAAAATATCAGGCCGGGCCGGATAACAACCTCTGGTCTATAGCAAGAGATAAGTTGCGAACGTAGTACCCTTTGAGTCAGCAGTGTTGAATAAAATATAAATGAATTTGGAACCTTTTTGGAACAAAGAGAATACCCCCTATTTCGAATAAATTTGTAGTCTTTACAATTTCCAACCTATTTCAAGTATTCAATCTTCCATTCATCTTTTCTAACTAGATTGATGGCGGATAATCCAAATTGATTATTGGGATCAATGAACATTTGAATGTTCGCCTGGCCTTTTTTCAATTGAACAAAGGCAGCAACACCCTTTTCGGTTATCAGTTCACGGCAGAAGGTACTAGATATATGATTATTAAACATATATAATACTTGAAATGCCGTAATATTAAGAATAAACCCTGCTTTAGATCATTTGGTTTGCCATATTAAGGATCAAAATTGTGCGGAATACAAAATTTACATACAAAATTTCAAAGCCACCTTTAGTTTTTAGTTTTTCAGTTTTACGAGAAATTACGCGAAATTCTTGAAAATTATAAATTATTCTTATGAAATAAAAGACTGAAACATACGCATAAGGACAATGATGAATGACAAGACTTCCATTTAGCTTAGATTCTCCTTCTTGAGATACATCGACTAATACGGGTAGAACACTCTGTTTACGATTATGATACTCAACAATTAGAGCATACTCCCCATCAGCAGGTACATCGATTTGGGTCTAAAAATAGTGAATCAGTTTTTCTTCTCTTCGAAAAATAAGGTTAAAAAATCAGTTGTGTATTTCATCGAAGTAACAATGTTTACAGTCAAATTGTTCATCTTTTGTAAAAGTGTTATAGAAGATTATTATAGTCGATTGACGAATCTCATGTAGTTTAAAGGTATATTTATTATAAGGCGAGCGCACAATTATATCGGTTGCTTATACATTTTCTTTTGATTTCCGCGCTCCTTCTAAATTCTACCGTGTACTTGTGGATTTTCTTTTGATTTCCGCGCTCCTTCTAAATTCTACCGTGTACTTGTGGATTTTCTTTTGATTTCCGCGCTCTCTCTAAATTCTACCGTGCACCCCTTAAAACGATTCATTCGTCGACTATATATTGTTTTTAATTTTTAGACTTACCTCAACAACTTTGCTATCGTTTCCGGCCTGAACAAGCACGGCAGAACCAACTTCGGCTGGAAGATTTTCGATCTCAACCTGAAGTATTTATAATTTAAATTTGGGACTTATTAAAAGTTTCAAGCCTTTATAAACATATAATTAGTGCACAATGCATAGTAACGATTGTCCGACTACGTGAATTTCTAGTAAACCTACAGCCACATCATCAATAAGTAAAGCACGTGCAAAGATGCATCTATCTTGTCCGCTCATGTTTTGAATTAAAGAGATTTACCATCCAAGTAACTTGATTGACCACGGCTACCGTTGTAACTGTAAATAATGCAAACCTACTCTCTTAATAGTATCGGTAGTTCCATCGATATTAACATATTTAAATGTTTCAGTCTTTCCTTCATCTACATCGGCTCTAGCTGCATTAGGCATTGGTGGATACAAGAGATCCACACAGGTAGTGTTAGCTACAGAATGAGCTTCACAAGGAGCAGAATCTCTTTGTTTAAGGGAAGTAGCCTCATAGTATTCGGCGGGCAGCACAACCACGAAATCCTGAAACATTCGGATTTAGTAGGGCTGTGACCAGAGCTGGTTATCTGGCCTGACCTCCAAAATTTTAGGCCGGCCGGTAACCAGCTCTGACTGTGACTGGGTTATAAACTACAATATGGAGGGGATTTTCACGTTTTTCGGGAAATATGTATTCCTTACTAGGGAATCAATAACTGTTTACGTTTTCTAATATAGCACGCAAATTGTTCGGTGAAACATTTGTTAGAATACTTTTTCGCCCAAGAAAAAAGTTATATGCTGTAACATATAAATATAGTCAGAGTCAAAAGTAATGAGGCGGTGTATGCTGCGTATTTCGTTATTTTCAAAACTGCGCCTGCTGGCATTCTACGTGCTTTGCAAGAACAGTGGCCATCTACTGGCAAACATTCTTCGCCGACGGTACCGTCTACGGCACACTCGCACTTTTTGCACTCAGGTTCGTCGTAGTAACCCTAAATCAGGTTAATTTACAGCAAAATTCTTGAATAAATTAAATGAACTCTATTTGTAGGCTTCAATCACACACTATTGTTTGAAACTAAATTGGAATAATTTGCAGATATTTGAAACATTAGCTTTGAGCGAAGCCAGTTGGATAAAACTGATATAGTGGTTAACAGCAGGATTGTGCACGGGCTTGCCCGGGCCGGGCCGGATAGGACCGGGAAGATCTTAACATGTCTACAACATATATAAAATATATATTGAAACATGTTAATATCAAAATGCTCATATAAATTTGCCGCGTTTGCCTAACACGCCTCTATTGATTGATCGAAGTTACACTTGCATTCTGAAAATAATACGTTATTATAATGTTATTCGAATGTTTCGGGGTTTTCAAAATTGGCCGGGTCTATTGATTGATTCAAAAAAATGAAATATATTGGTCAAAAAATGGCGATTCGTCCGCCGACTATAAAAACATTAATGGTTACCCAGCTATCAATATTGTAAAGCAAATGTTTCTCTTGCTAAGAACACGCAACTTTTAATTTGTTCCCTAATGGTGAGTACAGGCAAACGATTCGGAACCCTAAAGATGAAGATAAATACAATTAGAACTATCAAAATATAACATTCATTCCACGAAATTGGTATACATTTCCAAAAAATTCTGTTTCGAAACTACATTAGATGTACATAGATACAACATATTTTGAAATGATTCAAATCCACAGAATTTCAGACTTGTTGTTATAATAACCTTGGTGACTTAGTTTAAATTTAAATATATAGTGTTACCGCGCCCCTTTGAAAAACTCGCAGTTCAGAAATGTTTCAAACAAACCTTAGCATTACAATCGCAGGAGAGAGCAGCAGCATTAAAGTCGGTAACGAGCGAGAAAATCTTTTCCTTACAAAACTGGCAGGTATCATTAACACTAGAATTACAACTGAGAAGATTAGTCAATAAGTTTTAATATGAACTTACTCATTCTTGAAGAATTCTTTACCGCATTGTTCAATGAAATCGGCACTAAGATCTATTGGAAGAGGAGTCATGAGAGTCTCAGAGTAGGAATGGTATGGTACAGCGGTAACAGAGTTCTAGAAATTATGGGTTTTAAAGAAGGTTTGATCGTTTTCTGAAGGTATTTAGAAAAAGAAAATCGTAATATAGTCAGATTCAAAGTAATGAGGCTCAGACAAAAGATTGCAACACTCTTGCTTATTAACACGGCCGTAATATTTTTGACTCTGACTATAGTTGAGAAAGTTCATATATATTCTATCTCAAGGCTTTTCCAGCGTTTCCAGCGTGGTATGACGAACGGGCGCAATGTTATATAAAATAAATGTGCTTATGGAGAAAACGCACCACTTCTACAGATTTTACATTCATTTTATATAACACTGCCCCCGCTCGTGGTCGTCTTGGAATAGATTATATATATCTCAAGACGTCTACCTGAATGTACGCTAATGTTTGCTCTAACCTAAATTTACTCGAATAGTAGCGGTTCATTTGAAATGAAATATGTGTTCTTTTACGAATACTTGGGCTTATTCTTGTTAGGAAACTCACAATATAGACTGGCCCCTTCTGGCTCTCGTTGTGGTAGAACGTGGCAGTGTATTTGTCTTCGACGTAGAATTGGATGACCTGGAGTATAACTATAAGCTGTGCAACTAGAGTTATAGGAATAAGTTTATATTAATCAACATTTCATGCTGGCCGCCAGTCCATTACAAAGAAACATCTTTCACAAATAAGCCAACTCTTAAAACATTTGCTTCAGAAACCCTACGTAATCTATTGATATTGGTCTGTTCTGTTTAACTATTCTGAATTCTATAGTGATATTTTATTCTCTTTATCGACTGTAGTCAAAGATAATCTATCAATACTCCATAAAAACTACAGTAACCCTCTTCAAACCTCTGGTCTAGCTTGTTCTCTGATTAGAGCGCGACATCCACTGACTGATGGACAGTAGGCAACATGAATAGTGGCAAATAATGTTAGTTAATTAAACGGACCACCCAAAAAAGAAACCCAGGATGCCCAGCATGCAAATTTAACTGATAGTTTAATAGTTTAAAAGAAGTTTAAAGATAGTCTCTAGAAGTTTAGAAAACAAACCATTTCGGTATGTGAAGTGTACACCACCGTCTTCTACAAAGTTTAAAGTTTTCTATTTTTATATTAATAATAAAGCATTTTTGTTAATATTGCTTGTATAGTAACTGAAGAAAGCCAACTTATTTTACCCAATCTCCCTATTTTGTTTTACACTGTATTTACAGTTTTTACCTAAAATTTTGTATATTTTTCATTACAAGATTGTAGACCCCAAATCTAGTACTATTCTTTGTAACGCAGCGTTTTTATAAAAAGTAGTATACGAGTAATTGTTTTAAAGTCAAAAGTAGAGATTCATTCCGTAACAGTCTCAGTCACTCTTTTATTAACTCAGTCTAATAGATTGTTCAAGCACCAAACAAATACGCTGCGAGCAAAGCACCAAACAAAAACATAAAAACAAACAAACAAAAATTCTGCTAATGTTTTGAATTGAACCAGGTTTATCAACCAAGTAACTTGACCACGAGTATAGTCCATAACAAAAAAAGACTGCAGTGCGGGATGTTGTGTAAGGTTGGTAAATCGCTCGTTCTGTGGAAAAATTGGAAAACCGTTACATGGTTCGATACGCAATTTTTCATTTGATGTCAGAAAAATATTATTGTACTAGTTTTATTTTGTATCATACCCAGAAAAAGGCAAATACGCAACTGAGTATACCACAGCGCTCTGCGGTCTTTTGTTTGTTATAGATTATGTTATTCAAAAGAGGCAGCCGATTCCAATATATTTCAATTTTGGTTCAGTACTAGTCTTACCTTGACTGTAGTGATCGTTGTACTGCAAGAGTCCTGATATCTCAAGAGGAGTGTTATCCGGGTTAAAGTAATGAACCAAGAACATAAAGTGCCCTTTAGTTGGAACAACTCCAGCGATTTCGAGGGTGCTCTAAACAGAATAAGATTAGTTTTCAAGCTACAGTAACCCTGATACCTGTGTATCATCAAGTGGAGTGACCTTGATCTCGGAAGTATATTGACTCTTAACCAAGAATTGATGTTTGGTTCATTCGCACCAACTTCCTTTACTAAAAATATCAATAGAATCAGATAAACCTTTCTAACTTTCATATTTCAGCTTGCCAAACGACCAGAAAACAAAGGAAAACTGATTGTAACAACTGTAAATAGTTTTGGAGAACGATATCTGTAAGTTACATCTAAATGTTTGCAAAACTTTAGTGAAAAGTTAGAAAAATGGGAAATATTTAATTATAATACTCTAGCTAAAAGGTTAGGAAAACAAATATTAACTATATATTGTAGTTCTTAATCTATTTCAAACAATAATTCCAGCTCTATTAGCGATCCAGTGTGATCCGGCTTTCTTAAACGCTTAAACATTTGCTTCTTTCTCAGTTTTTCAACTCAGAGAGAAAAATTCGCACCCAAAATGAAGTAGCGAAGAATAATCTGGATGAAACCCTACTAAAATAAATAATATATAATTAAGTATCTATTTTTATCATTTATTATTATTTTATATTGATTTTTCCAGTTCTACCGTCTTGTACAATGAAATCCGTGAAGAGGCTGCCGCCATGGATCAGACTAACTAAGATTTGCTTTTTTTAAATTGGGGCTGACATATTCAAACTCTAAAACTAATCAGATTTTCCTCCTTCATCAGTCACTAGAGTTGGGCCGCCAGATCCTATTGATATTGGGCCGTGCTTCCTGTAAATCAGACCTGTGGCCGCAGTATAGAAACGACCGGTGGGTGCCAGGGCAGGTTAAAAACTGACCGGGCACCACTCGGGCGTTTCCATTCTACGGCCAAACTCTGACAATCACCGTGTGTTTGGTCAATAGTAAATGTTGCACTTCTTTGTTTGAGAAAACAAGTGCAAGGAAAAGCAGTACAAACAAACATCATCAACAAAACATGTGTAAAGTTGAATAGAATTTATATGGAAAACCCACCATCAACCATATTTGCTGCTGGATGGGAATCGTCCGTTCCGGCTTCAGAATGATTACAACCATGACCACCCTAAAAATAGCAGTTGCACCAAACCAAATGAATATATGGTTACCATTATCAATACAATACAAACGCATAGTTTTTTTTGAATACCCGTAATTTTTAAATAGGCTACTCCTCTGTTGAAGTTGAACAAGATTGGAGCCGGGCTAGATGCTTCTGCTTTTCGAAAAACGACTGGAAAGAAAGAAAGAAGGCCAAAAAGAATAGGTATTACCGTTCACTTATAGACTAGGAATAGGTAGACTTCCCGTATTCGCGCAGCGGCACTTTGAAATTACAAATTACTCCCTTGTTGCATCTAGTTTTACACATTATTTAACCATCAAGAAAACCATTCCTTTGTGAGACAACGTAGCTCTTCTTGAAGAACACTAAACAATCGTCAGCCAAAAGGTCTTAATCTAAGAACCTATCAAACAATCCCCCCTAACAAAACAAATTTTCGTAATGAATGTTCATTTCACATTTATTTAATATGAATATGTATTATTTTTCTTCTTGAGCAGCAATCTTGGCCGTGTATCTTTTAACCATATTCTGATAGGATTCACAGTACTTTTCATTCCTTTTGATTCCTCCCGTCCTAGATAGAACCCTCTATTCTGAGGCCCTTCGTGTTCATTCTGATGATGCTATTGCAATGGCTAAACGATTAGCTAAAGAAGAAGCAATTCTTGTCGGAATTTCATCCGGAGCCAATGTTTGTGCTGCTATTCAGGTAAATACAAAGAGTTTTATAACTTTCTAGGAAAAGTAAAAGTTTCAATCTTGGAAAAGGTCCAAAATTTGGTTAGTTGACAATATGATTCAACTGTATCCCCCCTTCTACTTTTCTTTTCTAAAAATAACAATAGAATCAGATAAACCTTTCTAACTTTTATATTTCAGCTTGCCAAACGACCAGAAAACAAAGGAAAACTGATTGTAACAACTGTAAATAGTTATGGAGAACGATATTGGAGTATTACCGCCGTGTATACTGCGTATTTCGTCATTTTTAACACTTCGTCTGCTGGAATTTTACGCTCGCGGTATCATCAGATTGCAAACTTGCTTTCGCTCTTCCTTTCTCAGACAAAATATCGCAACACTACTGCTCGTTAACACGGCCGTATTACTTTTTTACCTGACTATAGTTGAGAAAGTCATATATATTTCTAAAGTCATTTACCTGAATGTACGCTAATGTTTGCGTAAACTTTGCTACAATTTGCACCATTTACTGAGGCCCAACATAGTTGCTGTTCATTTGAAATAAAATATGTGTTCTTTTACGAATACCTGCCCCTATTCTTGCTCAGAAACTCACAATATAGACTGGCCCCTTCTGGCTCTGGTTGTGATAGAAAGTGGCAGTGTATTTGTCTTCGACGTAGAATTGAATGACCTGGAGTATAAATATAAGCTGGACAACTAGAGTTATTGGAATAGTAATTAAATTAATCACTGTTGAAGCAGCCGCTCATTACAAAGAAACATCTTTAACAAATACACCAACTCTTAAAACATTTGCTTCAGAAACACAACGTAATCTATAAATATTTATCAGTTTTAAAGGTTTCCCACATGTATTCTGAAATTTATGATTTTTGAGGAAAGTTCTGCCTTGCTTTCTCAAATATCCATGGGAGCAGTATATACTGCTATAAGACACGGTCCGTTGCACACGATGTTCGTGGAGAAGCTCGACGAGGCGGACCAACACAACGAGGGAACAGTTCCCGAGGCAGATTGCCACTACGATAGAGGAAAAGTCCCTAATATATGCACCCCACCGAGGTTGCACCTCATACTACCGATAAGTGTAGACACAGGTTTCCCTGACGAAAACAACTAAGAGTTAAAATAGGGTTTTATTTACTGAACATAAAGAACGAAAATACATCTGCTATGGGGGTCAAATCGAGTGTGTGACACCACACCACATTGGTGCGGGTCAGATAACACGAACTTTTATAAAAGAACACAAATATAAATAAACCAAAATAAAGTTAGAAGCAACAATAACGGACAACAACCGTCATATATGCGAACAACAATTAAATTGGCAATTGTTGCGCTTATCCTAAATTCTACCGTACCCGCCAATTGCGACCTTCGCGGCGCGACCCAACTTAACGCTGGATCGCTGACAAAAAAGTGCGAAAATGTATACTTTCCAGCATACCTCCTTTAAAGGCACGGCACACTCAAAAAAATCAAACTATAATCGGATTCAAAAGTAAAACGGCAATGTTAATATAATTGGGTTGCAGGAGTGATTCAATATTTTGTCTGAGTAAGGCAGTGTGAAAGAAAGTTTACAATATGCTGATGCCAGAATGCCAGAATGCGCAGTGTTAAAAATAACGAAATACGCAGCCTATATCATATAGGCTATAAGACGGTATTACTTTGAATCTGACTAAATCGCTCTATCAAGCAAAGAATTAAAATTCGCAAGTCAATTCTGGGTATACCGTGCCTTTAAGCACAAGCTTCATTGAGATATAGTCGGCAGACGAATCGTTTACAGCTAAAGGTCTATTTATTATAATGCGAGCGCACAAATATATCGGTTCCGTGGACATTTTCTTTGGATTTCCGCGCTCCATCTAAACTATACCGTACAACTATGCAAACGATTCATCCGTCGACTATAATGTAATCTCTGAATAACATTTTTCTATAAGTAACTTACCGCATCGCATCCATTTCCAATGGATATAATCTGTTCATCACCGATCATACCAACCTTTGAATGACAACCTACACCATTTGTGAACTAAACAATTGTAAATGGTTATAATAGATGATCTAGCAGATAAGCCTAGTACCCTTGTAATATTCCTAGTTTCGGAAGTAATTAGTGAAAATAAATAAATATATGTTTGCCGCACGCCCCGCGTTAACCGCGCCTGAGGTACAGCATTTTTCAAGCAAACGCTGCAGAAATTTAAAAATAAAATATCTTACCAGAATTCTGTTGGTAGCGGTGTTATTATATAAAAAACTAATGCAGGTCCTTGTCTGGAGGAAGTCGAGCGCTGCTTTAATAGCTTCTACTTTCCTTTGAACTAAAAACATTTAAATACAATGCACTAAGTAAACTTGTAGCATAGTCAGCGCCAAGAGTGATGATGGAGTGTAAAGAATTCATCGCTCGTCTGAGCCCCTTTTGCGAGCATCGCACCAGCATCTGGCGGCTACTCTCCGTTCAATATTGTACTTTAAAAGTACGCGCGTGCAATTCGCTTGCATGTGCGTTGTTAAAAATCCTATAAATACGCAAGTGGCACTCCATTATTACTCTCGGCGCTAACTATATTAAAAATAAATGTTTCGAAGTGTAACCACTTGCCGTAAAAGTTCGGAAGGAATAAATAGTTAACTCGTTCTTACTTTACAAATGTCATCCCTTATTTTCATATTCTGGATTCTTCCGCGAAGCGGCCCCCTTACTAGCTGGCGCCGCAGGCCTATACGCCAACAACCAGCCTTTCCTACTGTCTTGTTTATCTTTTATTTTTTAGATATAACCGCTTGAGTAACCTAGTTCTCGCAATAAATGACACAAGCCAATAGTTGTTGAACATAACCAGCTCCCATAAAACGAAAACTATTTATTTTGTATAGAACGCCGGTTATTTTCCAAACAATTAACGCAATAGCAATTTCGGGTGTTTTCAAACCTACTTGAAATAACATTAGCATCGAAATAGTAATAAACTATTCCGTTGGTCCATTTGGCTTTCGAGCGCACAGCCACGTTGCGTTTACCACGGGATACGGCAGTCTTAGGAGCTTCATTTGCTGATTTAGACAACCGTTTCAATTGTTCTCTTAAGTAAGGCACTTTATACCTAATTGACATGATGCCCGTTCTGCCTTCTTGAACAAATGGCCGAAACCCGAAATCTACTATCATTGTGATACGAGTGATACAGGAAAATAAATACTTTTTTTAAATACTAAATAGGTTTACTCACTCTGTGAGATTAATATCTCCTTGATAAAGAAAGTTTGCTATTCCACTTTGTTCATTTATTTCAACTATACCAGTCTCGTTAACTTCTGGTGACTTCTCAATAACAATCTTTTTAATCTTCTAAAAACATTCGTAGATTCAAATAAACTAATAAAACTAAATCATGTTATAGTCAAATCCAAAAGTAAGATAGCCGTGTTAATAAAAATGGGTTGCAAGAGTGTTGCAATATTTTGTCTGAGTGAGGCAGTGCGAAAGCAAGTTTGCAATCTGCTGATATCGCGCGCGTCGAATGCCAGCAGGCTCAGTGTTAAAAATAACAAAATACGTAGCCTGCACGACGGTATTACTTTTGAATATGAATATACATTTACGAGTAATCATAAACAAAGTGGTTTACAAACTATGAACATCAAATGTTATAAGGCTTTTATTTAGTAGAATTCCTCCTATATAACTTACAGCAACTTGTTTTTTCAGTTCATTTTCTTGTTCTTTAGTCAGTTTTTCTACTTTGCTCCGACTTTCCAAGTTGCGAAGGTTCAGATAACGTTGTGTTGGGTCGATACCACCCAAACTCTAAAAAGAATTTATATTCATTTAATAGTCGATGTGAACGAGTTAGTATTAGGTTAACATTTTATTATAGCGGCAGTTTCAAACTCTATTGGGAGATCTGCAAAATTGCAATTAGGACCTCTTATAAGATGTCTATACAACTGGTATACCACTAGGATTTGCTGGTGTCCGCCGGGGTCTAGTATATTATGCCTGGACATTCTGGGTTCTAGTGGTACATTTGCTCGTATCCAGTCGACCAGAGTAAAAGATAACCAAACCAATATAGCTGAGAAAACTCAATTTTTTGAACAGTTCCATGGTATCCTTGGAAATTCTAAAAGGAAACATTTTATTGATATTTGAACTAAGCTGGGTTTTCGGAAATTTTTTGCAAATTTTTTTTGATTTTCTCCACCGAAACTGCCGGCAACGTTCGCGCGGCAAAGTACTGGAAACTGCAGTAAAAACATTCGCATATTGCTTGCGCAATGCTGGCAAAACAGGCTTACACAAAAATAGATTTCTTAACACGGCCTCTATACTTTAATATCTATTATATCAGAAAATAGAAGACATTCCCTGTGAGATTTGCAGTGATACATTGTTTTGTTGGTCAACCCTCTATGTAACCCGGTAACCCAGGTAACCATCAGGTTCAAAGTAACCGACCCCCCTGAAACTTTTTTTTCTC
>JAQGAV010003387.1:0-12599 GCA_034691345.1 Phasmarhabditis papillosa | reverse complement strand
TTCGGTCCGTCGGTGCACCGGTGCACCGAAAAACCGGTCCAGACCGAACCGAAACCGAACCGAAACCCCACCCTAGTGACGACTTCCCGGTGCATCATATTTTTCGGTAAGTTTCCCTTGTAAATCTATCGGCTAGAAACATTTCTCCCGCAAAATAACTTTCTATCTTTGTGATCTATACTTTCTATCATTACTTTATTACTGCATTGAAGCCTTCAATGCTATTTAGTGATCATGATCATATGATCTCGTAATGAATATTATTATATTACTCTACAATGTTTCCCCCTTATATCTAACGCTTTGAAACATTTCTCCCCGTTATACTTCTCATAAAATAACAATACAACCTTTTGCATCTGTTTATTTAGGTAATAAACTATTATAATATATTATATTTATTACATGAGATTCCTAGTAACTGCTAAAAGTTCGTTTTCTGTTGCATTCAACACAAATCTTGGTCTTGTAGTCAGTCGTTCAGTCATAGTAGGCGTATTTGTTGTATAGGTGGTTTGAATAGTTGTTGGGCTAGTTGCAGCTAAGGTGGTAGGTGAAGGGGCCGGGGTTGTCGTGGCGGGAGTCCCTTTTGTAGTTTGAGTTACTGTAGATATCGTTGTGGGAGTGGGGACTGTCGTTTGAATAGTCGTTGGGCTAGTTGCAGCCAAGGTGGTGGGCGGAGTTGCGAGACTTGGCTTCTTAGTTTGAGTTACTGTTGTTATCGCTGTAGGAGTTGCAGCTGCCGTTTGAATAGTTGTTGGGCTAGTAGCAGCTAAGGTGGTGGGCGCGGTGGCGAGGATTGGCTTTGTAGTTTGGGTTACTGTAGTTATCGTTGTGGGAGTTGTAGCTGTACTGGATGAAGCCGTGGTGCCTAAAATATTGTTTTGAATTTACGTTAGCCCTCTTTGTCATCCTAAATTTGAGATTATTTACCACAGTCAGTGAGTCTACTGTATGTTCCATTCCAAAATGCTTTGAGTTCTCAAAAGAGCAGATTGCGATAGCAGAAATTAGAAACTGCCAGTTTAATCAAAAGAAGTTCACCACAGTTACAAATCAGAAATGTTTCAAAACCTAATAAACTCAATGGCTCATTCAGTAAGTTAAGAAGGATATATCCAATCCATTTGATTGTAAGACTCCATATACCAGTTGTCACTATTTCTGGTCTTGTGAATGTTGTTCCGATCGTTATTCCAAAAGTGGGCGTGGTTACTACTATTGGCAGGGTTACTGTAGACATTGTCACTGGGGCGCTAGTAACACTTATAGATGGTACTGTTGCTCCAGTAAGTCCGGGCACTTGAATTCCTAAAAGAATAAGGATAATAAACTACGACGGTGGTCGTCGACTGTCCTGAATACAGTTCTTTTCCGATTGATTCCGTAATCTTCTAGTCTTCGCAATCGATATTCTCGATCTCGAAGTCATTAATATTGGTTTAGCTGGGTTAGCTTTTGGCTATTGTGATGGTTTCACTATTTCCGTTTTCAATCATTCTAGTCAAAGAAAAAGATGTTCTCCTAAGTGTAACGATGCGTAAGCTCTGTAAGGTTGGGAAATGTTTCAATAATGGATAAATGTATTTGTTATTAGATTGTTTAGTAAATTCATTAGAAAATTGAACATAAAATATTATAATTTCGAGGAAAACTACGATAATTTACCTCCACGACCTTCCGTAACACCTGCAGCATTACCAACTGTTCGCGGATCCTAAAATAAGGAATATCACTTCAAATGTTAGCAAATTTACCAACTCCTCAACAGGAACGCATATTTTTGAAAGTCTAAAATATTTTTTGTTACTTTTAAATAAATAAGGCACTTACCCACTAGGTGAGGATACTGTTGAACATATACGACCATTACTACAGTATAAACTATGAGAACAGTTAGTTAACACTAAAAACAAATAATGACAAGAGAAAAACAAAGGTTATGAAAATTAGTTTGAAATTTTTGTTCTCCTCAATTAGCAGTCTCATCTCTGCGCTACCCTAATCTTGATTTTAAAGCTCGAAATTTTTGTTTTCTATAATTTGCGATACTTTATTCTATCCATACGATAATACTTGGATTTAGTATGTAATTTTTAAGCCTAGAGTCTATAATTCTGTCCCTAACGATTCGGTACTCTTTGGGTCGTAGCAAACTGATTACGGTTACATCAAACAGCGTCTTTTGAATGATGTAACTTGTATGTAGAATTTCCATAATCCGCTCTTAAGGGCCGAACTTTAGGGTACATGGATGGAGTTTTAGGGAGACGGCCCGGGGCGCAAAAGTTTTAGTCCAGTCGAGCCAGTGAACACCCAGGTATGGTAAGTAATATAGAGTAGTTTGTCTAAACTTTCCGAGAAACATATTTATTACTTTCTCTACAAAATAATTCTATTTTTTAAATGTCTTATGTTTATGCTAATTGTAAATTAGTTTCTTATTAAGATTCGTAAATGCAAATTGTTTCTAAAACCATACCTGCTTGACATTGTGACCATTGTAGGCATTCTTGTCCAAATATATAGTATCCAGGATTACAAATACATTCTTTGTTACAGTCTTGCTCACAGATCTAAGACCTTAGTTTATAAAGATATAAATATTTAAACAATTTAAATAAAATAGTTTCAGTGCACAAAGGACCTGGTACTGTTTTTACGTCTTTGAAATGATTCATTGATTGAGATAGTGGTATGCCTGTAACTGGAGATAATCGTAGTAATTCTGAGGCGGTCTTAGTGATCATTATATTACTTATACTTATATTTCTACCATAAGATAACATATTTCAATATGCGAGGCATGAAAGACAAAGAAACACAGTTCATTGATCTATTCGACAAAGGAAAACACAAACAAATCCAAAGCATGTGGAATGGTGCACGGTACTGTACAGTAATGCAACTTTGTTTGCGAATTTTTCCAATTTATATACCCAGTGAAACCATAATCGGGACCAGCAGAGATGATTACTGTCGAAAATGGATCTCTTTTGAACTTATAATTTCTGCAATCGCCTTCAAAAGAGGTCTATTTTTGCCATTTCTGATCTCTGGAAGTTCTCCATAATCCGTTACCTTCAACTCTACAACTTAGGGGTGGGAATTTCGCGAGCTGGTCCGGGTCAAGTGGGGGGGGGGGGTCGGAGGATGGGCCCGTCCCGTCCCATCCTTGCTACAACTTACTCCTGATCCTTGTGGATTGTAGCAAGTAGGCCTGCATTGACCGCATTTGAATCCAGTTAAGGCTCTACCATTTGGAGGGCAGTTGACACATTCTGGCAAGATTGCATCTCTAAAAGTTAGATTAAGTTGAATTTGTAATTCCGATGCTAAAAACAATTGAACTGTTTTGACTTTAAGCTACTCTCTAATATTCTGGCTTGAAACATATTACTTCAGTATAGTTTTTCCTGATTACTTATTAATTAAGTTAATTAGAAAGAGTTTATGTTTCATAATGTTCTTAAACGCTTTGGTTCTACTGATGCAAGCAAATATAAACGGTCATGATTTGAAAAGGACAAGCGCTAGTCATATATTCACTGGTGCTGTGATCCAAGAAAGAAACTACTGATGTAACTTATACTGTGATCCTTGTTTTGATAATAGGAATGAATCACTTACAATATACCCTTGCCATCATTTTTTCCTACCAACAATTTGCACAGTAACTGCGTGACCGCTTGTAACAAATCGCCTAAAATGTTTTAAGTTTAAATAAAGAAGTTGAACATCATACATTATTCATGGTGTTTTTGTATAAAAGTACTCCTTAAAATAAATTATAGAACTCTCTTCATTTATGAATATGAAAAGTTTCTGCAGTAAATAACAAATAATACAGTGTGTGTCAGACAGTGAGACTGATAGCAAGCTCAGAAACCAATAATCACAATTTCGAATATTGAAAGTAGTTAAAGTATCCAATCCGGAGACTCTTTCCCTACCCCTGCAAAATACAAAATACTTCTACTTACAAATTACTAACTTCTCATCTATAAAAATAGGCCTAATTTCCCAATGAGACCTTTAAAACTATGTTTTCATCGTTTGTAGTATAATTAACATACCAGTGGGTCCCAACTGCCTGAGAAGTCCGCTAAGATCTGGTAAATTCGGTATTTGAACACCTCCTGGAAGGGTTATACCGGGAACTGTCGGAGATTGTGAAAACACGATTGAAGTTGTGAGAAAGAATGAGAACAGTATCTAAAAAGATTGTTTATTTATAGTATGATTCAGAACTTAGACTTCATCGCGCCCGCTTTACTCAATGCGCGGTGGTGCAAAATCTTGCTCTCTTAAAATGAAAATTGGGCACCTTAGAATGTTTTGCTATGCAGTCTAAGTTTTCAAACGGGGTATATATTGACGATATAAATACTGTGAAATAGCTAGCGATGCTGGTATAGTCTCTTAAAAGTAAGGTAGCGCACTATCCTAGGACACAGCGGTGTTATTTAAAATGAAAGACACATTGGTGTATTGGGTGCCATTTCTTCAAATGTGGATTCATTGTGGTCTAACACCGCCTATCCCCCAGGGGCCGTAGTATAGAAACGCCCGGGTGGGCGCCCGTGCAGATTTAGCCTGCCCGGGCAACAATTTCCAACTGCTCGGGCACCCACCCGGGCGTTTCTATACTACGGCCACAAAAACTGCGCTTCAAACCTAGCTCCTGATATATATATATACATTTGCGGTATGTTTGAAATTCTACTTGAAAGTGACTTTGTTTTTGAAGCCATTAGAAACAACTATGTAATGATTTATTATGAATCCTATTGGTTTGATTGGATTGAAGGCTTTGTACTTATTGAGTTGGTTGCAAAACTAGGAGGAAGATTATCCGACACCTTTTTAGAAGTTTATTAGATTAGCGGAAACTTTTCATTTCCATTGTACAATATATATATATATATATATATATCCTAGTGGTATAATAGTCAATTCCAGGTTCAAAAGAAAGGGCCGCCCGTTAACTTCGCAGCCCTGGTAAATTCGACTACTCAACCTACCTTCATGATTACAGAATCACAACTGACACTATCTTTAGTTGTCCTTTACTGCTTTATTTATAACTTTGTTTTTATATTTTTATTAAAATATACAATTATAATGTAAATAATACAAATTTACATTGCAACACTACCAAAACACCTGTAAAATCATAATCTACATAATATATTGTCTATTGTTTTACTTTATAATGCTATGTTTTTGTCTAAAATTCAAAAATGCTAATTTTGTTGGTGTATGGGTACGAGTGCATTGTTTTTACTAGATTGTTATTGGTCTGTTCAAGTATTTGTATATTTTTATGTTTTTTGGTTGAAATTGGTAAGCACAATTTTGAATCTCAAGAGTGGATAAAATAACAATTTTGAGGTTTTGGAGGATACTTTGCCGGCCTCTGGTCAGTTATTTTTTCAAGGAAAGGAATTGCACGAGCCGCGGACCGATGTTTTGGGAAAGCCGGCGACATTTTCTGACCAAGCCACCATGTAATCGTGAAAAACCTTTGAAGCTCAGTTTGGGGTTTTCTGTCAAATTTGAAATTTTTTTTGAAACTACCATTTGGTAGAGTTAAAATGAGTCTAAGGAATTTAAATCTTTCATCAAACCAAAAACTGTCAGCTGGTTTAAGCTAGTGACCATTGTGTCGGCAAATCGACTAACAATAAAATGGTTTGTAAGAACTGAATGAAATCGGCTGACTACGCAAAAGTAGCCCGATAGAGGTCCAAAAATGTTCTCCGACCGGCTTTGCAAAGTCTGGCAGTCGGTCTTTATAGGCAAAATTCTTCATAATAATAGTAAATAGGATGGGACAAAAAACTTTTCTAAGTGACAAAGAAATTTTTTTTGGAAAAAAAACAAACAAAAAAAGTATTATAAGTAGCAATGTGGAGTGGAGGCGTTGGGTATTTCGCAATAATTTGCGAAGCCGCTGGGAGTCCACGCAATCAAACTTGACAACTTTTGGGGACTTTTGCTTCAAAGTTTTCTTTGCAGATGCAGCCATTTGAAGTGAAATATTTTTCTAATCAGCAATGCTAGGGCTACAAAATAAAAGCAAATTTAGGAAAAAAGGTTGAGAAACGGCGAGAATCCATTTTTGCCCGAAAGTCGCTAACTATAATGAGCATAACAAATTTTGGTATCTTTTCAAAGATCTTCTTTTGATGAGTTTAAATGTATTCCTATTTTTCGATTTCATCAGATTATTAACGAGATATGGAAGGTTTTTCAATAACTTTCATTTTTGAACTTGTTAGACAGAAAAAACAAAGAGAAATCAGCGCATGGTTCGTCATAGCTATTTTGGCCAAATTTACTCCCAGATATAATGAAAATAATAAGAGCAACCATTTTTATTTGCATAGAAAAGCTAAATCAAAAATAACAACATCAATAATTCAACGAATATTTACATTATATGAGTTACACAAAAGAGCGAAATCTAGACTCGTCAATACAATAATAATATGATAAGATGGAGTACTGAAAAGAGCATAAAGGACAAAATGTAATAAAAGAATAATTGATACAAAGATGCCAATAACAAAGCCTTATATGTTGTTTTCCTTGTGAAAAGCATACTGATGCGCCATACGACCGCTATTACGTGTGAACGACTTGTTGCAGAATTCGCAATCGAACTTAGTTCCTAGAAAGAGACAGAGTATGGAGTGGAAAAATGAACTTTGCATGATTAGGTCGTCAGCAGTTAAAGTAAACTGTAATGTATTTACGCTATAGTGAAGAGAAGATTTACCTGAATGACCAACAATATGCCTCTTTAAACTGTTATGCAGCGCGTATTCCTTTCCACATATATGGCATTTGTGGGGTTTGTCTTCAGTATGGATTCGAGTATGTTCGTTTAACTTGCTTTCAGAATCGAACCGCCTCAAACAAACGGAACATTGAAATACTGGATCGTTAGCATGAGAAGGCAAGTGCTCTTGCAAATCACTTTCATTCTAAAAAGAGTGCTGAAAACAGTTAATTTGGTAATATACCTCAAAAGGCAATTTGCATGAAAAGCATTGATAGTTTGGATCTGAGTTGTGATATCTTCCCATATGAGTCTTCATATCACGCAAAACGGAGAATCCTTTTCCGCAAAACTTGCAAATAAACCGATAAATTCCTGGAAATAATTTAACATTGTAATTATAGACGGCAAATAAACCTGAATGAATAATCATGTGGAATTTTAGATTAGATTCGGCAGAAAACTTTGCTTCGCACAATGTACATGAAAACGGTTTTTCACCTAAACATTTGAAAAACTAAATTATTATTGGAGCTAACCAGTGTGCGTTCTAACGTGACAACGAAAATGTTCACTATTATCTGTGGAGTAGGAACATAACTGACATTTATGCTTCTTTGAGTTGACTACACAATTCTCAAACGCAGCCTTCGTCTAAAAATGTATTGAATTAAAAAAGTAATTGATAATATATACCATTTCAAGAATCTTGCCAAGCTCTAGTATAGGCTTCGTAGAATTAATCTCGTTTAAAAAAGAGAACAATAGTTCATTATTAAATGAAAACTTGGACCATTTAATTAGGAGCTCCATCAACTCCGCTGAAATGATAGGATTTATGTAGAAAAACATGATCATTCAAACCTGAGTATTCAATATCAGATAAATCACCATCAGTTACAGCCAATCTGGCCAGTCTGGCCCAATTCCGTTTCAACAATCGTTTGATGACGTACGCGATGGACTGAGGACCACAACAAATAAACAGAAGCTGTTTCCAAGCCTAGAGCAACGTAAATATAACAAAAATAAAAGAATAAATTACCTCATTGTCCAGTTTATCGATTGGATAATTCTTCCAAACATCAGTATCTCCGTAATCATCCGTTGTTGGCTTGTCAAAAGTAAGGTGATAAAACGAAGAAATCTAAAAATAGATAATGTACAGTTTAAAATCAAGAAAGGATTAGATTTTTACGACATAAGCGAGATTTCGCAAACTTTGTAGGTAGGAAAAAGTATAACATGATTTTTCGGGATGGATCAGTTGGACAAAAATATAGAACAGAATTTCTCGCAATACAATGAAAAACTAACAATTTGCTAATTGTGTTGTCATACGTATAATCTCATTACTAACTATATAATCTTATAATTACTTCGTGACCAAACTTGTGAGTCATGACTTTATAACTCATCACCTTCATTCTACAATTCTTAACAAACAGCCCTTAACTGAATAACCTACCACCAATCTTTCCAGCAACTTCCACTCCGTGACTGGCGTAAGAACAGCAGCGGCCGCGATAATATTACGAGTGGGAACCGAACCGGAAGAGTAACTGCGAAATACTTCCTCTGGCACACGGAATACTAGTGTATTAATTCTCTGAATAAAACAAAACATGCGAAATAAGTAAAAGACAAACTTTTATTCCAGGGAGAAAGGTTCTTCGGTTCTCGTAAGCTGCCGGATACGCAAATGGAGGCCATACTACCAGAAGAATGCGACTACAAGGATATATTGCATAGAAAACAGTATGAAGCTTACCTCTCTGAATTCTCCTCATGGCTAGTCTCACTAATCAATCCAATGTTAAGAAAGTTCTTTATTATATCCAGGTCAGGTGCAGAAAATTCGCATTCTTCAGAATGTTCAGCATTGGCAGGGAAATCGAAGTGCGATGGTCGAATCTAAAATGAGGATTTGAAACAGAAACAGTATCAAAGACAAACCTGTTCAACAGAATGGTCAAACTTCAGAAATTCCAGATCCTTTACTAGGTTCCAAAGGGCATCGTTGACTTCTGATGGCTACAAATATTCATGAATTAAATTAATGATGTTGCAAACCTCTTTAGCAGATGTTGAAGAAGTCATTGAGATATCTGCTGCGGATTCAGACATGAGACCCAACTGAAATATTAACATTTTGTCGTATACAATATATATAAAGCACTAAAAAAATAATAATATTAAAATAACTGCAATTTTTCACTAAACGGCAAACTACCCGGGGGTTAGCAGACGGCGTGTTCCGATTGCGAGAAGACTTTCTTCACTGGCCCCTTGTCGGCCAACTTCACGTTCTTCTCTATCCGGATAATTTGTCGGATTTCTCGGATGTTTATACACGATAATATACCATTTGATCCTTTATCCTCGCTCCTAGATTCTTGTATTATTGTAACTTCTATTATCAGTTAAGCTCAGGGTTTTAACAACTTTGAAAATAGTGTGAGTTGAAATGCTGTAAAGCCACTTGCAGAAATATCCCTCATTCTGCTATTGTTGCCGTATTCATGAGATATTTTGTATACAGAATGCCGCTGGGGTGCTTAGTTGTAACTGTTACGTTATAGAATTTTTACCCAGCAAGCTTAAGCATTCACTGCTAACGTTTAACGGAACATTTCAAAAATACGAATTCCTCTTTTCAGCCAAAATTGAGAATAACTTAGCTCTGGTTAATAGTGTTGATCGCAGTATCAAAATTCATGTGAATATTCTTTGTTTTCCACGGAAACAGTAATGAATGTGGGTGATATGAAATACGATTTAGTAAATCCAGGTTTGTCATCGTGTTGGCACTGGATCAATCAAACTTTGAAAGATTTTGTTGGACAACGGGCGCTAGAAATCCCAGCGTGGCTGGAATGAATATTGCAGTAATCGATATGGCACAAATTTTTGGTACCGGGAACTTATTCGTTGACGGTATGACTTTTCACAAAGAAAAGAATAAAGATTCACTGGGCCGTCTAGCTATTCTAATATTAGCTAGTG
This sequence comes from Phasmarhabditis papillosa, assembly GCA_034691345.1. Classification (NCBI taxonomy): domain Eukaryota; kingdom Metazoa; phylum Nematoda; class Chromadorea; order Rhabditida; family Rhabditidae; genus Pellioditis; species Pellioditis papillosa. The sequence goes on along the minus strand of JAQGAV010003387.1, from coordinate 2,806 downwards.
TCAGTCCCTATTCACAGATATCGAAGTATGATACCAAAATTGATCGCGCCTCAATGAATGAGTGATATAGTTTGAACCTGCACGGCATGGCTTATTTTCGCCCTAAATCAGAAATGGAATAAACGAAAACATTTTGCAGTTGCATTTCGACTATTTTTTTCTAGTTCTGACCCAGAGTTGCGAACTCCACATGTAGCTTATCCAACATAGCCAAATTTACTCCAAGATAATATGAAAATATTAAGAACCATTTTTATTTGCATAGAAAAGCTATAACAACAATTACAATATAACAACATCAACAAATTAACGAATATTATTTGTGTTATACGCGTAACCCAAAAAGGCGAAATCTAGACTGATTAATACAATAACTAAAATATAAGATGAAACAATGAAAACACTAATAATAAAAATATTTAATACAAATAATAGATAGGAAAATGCAAATAACAAAGGCTTACGTGTATTGTTCCTTGTGAAAAGCATACTGATGTGCCACACGAGAGCTATTTTGTGTGAATGACTTATTGCAGAATTCACAATCAAACTTAATTCCTAGAAAGAGACAGTATATGGACCGTGAAACAATATACTTAGCATGGTTAGATAGCCAACATTAAATTAATGTGTGCTATAGGAAAATGAAGATTTACCTGAATGACCAACAATATGGCCGTTTAAACTCTTAAGCAGCACGTATTCCTTTCCACATATATGGCATTTGTGGGGCTTGTCTTCACTATGAATACGAGAATGTTCATTTAATCTGCTTTCAGAATCGAATCGCTTCACACAAACGGAACATCGAAATACTGGATCATTCGCATGAGAAAGTATGTGCTCGTGCAAATCACTTTCATTCTAAAAAGATTGTTGAAAACAGTTACTTTGGTAATATACCTCCAACCGCAATTTACATTTAAAGCATTGATAGTTTGGATCAGAGTTGTGATATCGTCCAATATGAGTCTTCAATTCACGCAATTGGAAGAATCCTTTTCCGCAGAACTTGCAGGTCAACCGATGAATTCCTGGAAATAAAACAATTATTCATTAGAGACAGCAAATCAACCTGAATGAACTATCATGTGCAATCTTAGACCAGATTTATCACTATACTTCGCTTCGCATAATGTACACAAAAACGGTTTTTCGCCTAAACAATTGTATAACTGAATAACTCAAATGAGCTGACCAGTGTGCGTTCTGACGTGTCTCTTTAAATCAGAAATAAGATTTGTAGCGTAGGTACAACGCTGACATCTATGCTTCTTTGAGTTGATCTCACAATTCTTAAACGCAACCTTGGTCTAAAAAATATATTTTATTAACAAAGGTAGGTGATAATATATACCATTTCACGAATCCTGTCCGGCTCTAATATAGGTTTCGTAGAATTAATCTCGTTCATGAAAGAGAAAAATTGCTCATTTTTGAATGAAAACTTGGACCATTCGATTAGAAGTTTCATCAAGTCTGCTGAAATGCTAGAATGTATGTAAAAAACAAGATAATTCAAACCTTGACAGCATACTGAAAATTCGTTATTACACAAATCACCATCAGTTACAGTCAACCTGGCCAGTCTGGCCCAATTCCGTTTCAGCAATCTTTTGATGACGTATGCGACGGACTGTGGACCACAACAAATAAACAGAAGCTGTTTCCAAGCCTAGAGCAGTGTGAATATAACAAAATGGAAAGAATAAATTACTTCATTGTCAAGTTTATCAATTGGATAATTCTTCCAAACATCACTATCTCCATGAACATCCGTTGTTGGCTTGTCGAAAGTAAGGTGATAAAACGAGGAAATCTAAAAATAGATAATGTTCAATTTATAATCAAGAAAAGATTAGTTTCTTACGACATAAGCGAGATATCGCAAACTTTGTAGGTAGGAAAGGGTATAACATGATTTTTCGGAGTTCGATAAGTTGGACAAAAATATAGAACTTGATTTCTCGCAATAACAATGAAAAACTAACAATTTGGTAATTGTGTTGCCATACGTCTAATCTCTCTCGTAACTCTCTAATATTATAATTACTTCGTGACTAAACTTGTGAGTCATGACTTTATAACTCATCACCTGCATTCCATAATTCTTAACAAATAATCTAAGACTAAATAGCCCACCACCAATCTTTCTAGCAACTTCCACTCAGTGACTGGCGTAAGAACAGCAGCGGCTGCGATAATATTGCGAGTGGGAACCAAACCAGACGAATAACTGCGAAATACTTCCTCAGGCACGCGAAATATCAGTGTATTGATATTCTAAATAAAACAAAAGATGTGAAATAACCAAAAGACATACTTTTATTCCAGGGAGAAATGTTCTTCGCTTCTCGTAAGCTGCTGGCGAAACAAATGGAGGCCATACTGCCAGAAGAATGCGACTACAAGGATATATTGCATAGAAAAAAGTATGAAGTTTACCTATTTATATTTTCCTCATGGCTATTCTGACTAACCAATCCGATGTGAAGAAAGTTCTTTATTATATCCAGGCCAGGTGCAGAAAATTCGCACACTTCCGAATATTCTGAATTGGCAGGGAAATCGAAGTGCGAAGGTCGTATCTAATTTGAGGATTTGAACAAGTAACAATATCAAAGACAAACCTGTTCGATTGAATGGTCGAACTTCAGAAATTCCAGATCTTTTACTAAGTTCCAAAGACCACCACTGACTCCAGAAGAATTTCCAGAAGAAGTGAACTTACTGATAAAGAATCTCTTGTCGTGCCAGCAACTGACGACACTAGGGCTACTTCTCGTCTAGCTGTAACATATACAGA
>JAQGAV010003386.1:0-12601 GCA_034691345.1 Phasmarhabditis papillosa | reverse complement strand
TTCTTCTTAACATTGTATTATTAACTTTTACTGTGATTTTTGTGGTAAATAAATTCATTCATTCATTCATTCATTCATTCAACGAAAGCAAGTTTGCAATCTGCTGATATTGCGCGCGTAGAATGCAAGCAGGCGAAGTGTTAAAAATAACGAAATACGCAGCATACACGGCTTTATTACTTTTAACTCTGACTATACGTACTCAGTTTCCTGCTATCTTAAATTCTAGTTCTCGTATTTTGACCATACATTTCTAGTTACAACAAGTTACTGACACACCCTAATAGCCACTGTCACTATGAGCGAGAAACCTGTAGTTCTCTCTGTAACTTTATTATTATAAAGTCTGTCTATTTCAAGAAAAACTTTTAGTACAAATACAACATTTACTTCATAATAGATGTTTATTTATTCTCTGAGAGAATTTTTATTGCTAGAGTTATTTGTCGAGGAACAAGTTTCAAGCTTTAATTTCCCATATTTTTGATATATTTGTAAGTAGGACTAGGATTATATGGCTGAGATGCTTTTCAAACTTTAATTGGATCTATTATAGTCAGATTCAAAAGTAATGAGGCCGCGTATGCTGCGTATTTCGTTATTTTTAAGACTGCGCATACTTGCATTCTATCCGCGCGGTATCAGCAGATTGCAAACTTGCTTTTGCACTGCCTTACTCAGACGAAATATTGCAACACTCCTGCTTATTAACACGGCCTTATTACTTTTGAACCCGACTATATAATGCTTAAATATTATGATCAGCTTTCTCTACAACTAGAATATTAGAATATATCATAAACTAGAACTAACAAGTAGTGCTTCTTATGTTTCTTTGTATAGTTTTTATTTCTAACACGGCAATGGTCTGACCACAGGTTGAGCTTTCAAAAATCGGCCGATGTGGGTCGATAGGGTATACCCAGGGAAGGTTTATGAAATTTTTTCCAGCTGCTGAAGAAGCCCCGTTTATACCCAATCGACCCACATCGGCCGATTTTTGAAAGCTCAACCTTTGGTCAGACCATTCCCGTGTGAGCTTTAGCTAATTCAAAACCAGGGTTTAAAAAAATTGCAACCAATTGCCCAAATGTAGATGCATTAGGCATAAATGAGGAAAATCTCAAATAATCAAGACGAGCTCAGCTCATCTCTACCGCACAACACTAGTATGTACCACAAGCAGGAAGCTCAAACTAAATATTTTACTTCATTTGAATTTTGACGAAATAAAGGTTTTATATTTCGGAAATCGGTCTTAAAGTATAGTCTGTAACAAGAAAAAGGCTGCAAGGTGCGGTGTTCAATCAGGGCTTTCGCAATTACTTATATGGGTCTTATGAAATCAAATCATCGCAAAAAGACGCCGTGATATTTTCATAGTAACAAGCAATAAATTGCGCTTCTAATCATACCAAGAACGTCTACTTTTGACAAAAATTGAGCAATTTCTGAAAGCCTTTATAACACCGCACCTTTTTCTTGTTACAGACTATACTTTATCTGTTAAATACAGAAAGTGGGACATATAAATAGATCACTAGATTAGATCCGATCCGTCTGAGCTAAAACACCTTAAGATAAACTCAATTTTGGTTGTACCGTGCCTTTTCACATTCCCTTATAATAGAGAACTAAGAACATTTTTACTAAAAAGATTTCGGCACTGCGGACTAAAAAGGTGCATTAACTTCTGAAATTTCTTAGCTTCAATGACATTTGAAAAGTAAAATTGAACTGTTTTATAGATATTAAAATTACCGAGTTCGATATTAGGAATCCGTAGTACAAGCTTTCTTGATAGTCCCATTACTTGTTTCAAGCCATAAGCACCAAACCAAATGTTTCAGTCCATTTTAAATGTCGTCTATGCCAGGATTCCACAATTGCACAATTCTTTATAATCGATAATAAAAATGTGAGAAGTAATGTTCCCTAAGCAAAGTTATAGTCGATTTCAAAAGTAATAAAGCCGTGTTAATAAAATTTGGGTTTCAGGAGTGTTGCAAAAACAAGTTTCTGATATCGCGCGCGTAGAATGCCTGAAGACGCAGTGTTAAAAATGACTAAATACGAAGCATACAGGGCGGTATTACTTTGGAATCTGACTATAACTTACCGACAATTGACACCAATTTCCATATATTTCATTTGTGCCTTGATCTTAAATCTTGACCTGAAAGATCTTTTTATTGTTGTAATTCGCACATAACTGCCTGTTTTGCCAGGGTTTACCTAACTCACAGAGACTAATTGAAGCGTAAATAAACTGCCGCAAGTATAAAAACATGTTTTAAATGATTCAGATGCCGTTTAGACTCGTTTTTAGATGATGCATTGCTATCTTTCAATTAGTTCATATGATATAGAATGTATACATCAGGGATGTTTGCATTCCGAAAATGAAATTGTATTCCGCATTTCGCATTTTCGAAAATGAGATCCATGGCATAGTCCATAACAAACAAAAGATAAAATAAAGATACCTATTGAATAGTTTTTTCTGTATCATGTACAGAAAAAGACAAACACGCAATTGCAGAAGCCTATGTATACCACCGCGCTCTGAGGTCTTTTATTTGTTATAGAATATAACAATGATAAAATCAGATACTATAGTCTGTATACACTGTATATAACGTATGTATACTACCGCGCTCTGTATACAAAAGTCTTTTGTTTTTTATAGACTGTATACTGCATATGTATCGACTTGTTACTAGGCAAAGAAAGCTCTTGACTATACATGGTCATTTGAAACATTTGCTTATTTAGGAGAAAACGGAACCTGCAAAGATTTCCGATCCCGCTCAACAGTGTCATAGTCGGCATAGAACTGTTAATAGTAGGATTTAGAAGAATACGATTTATATAATTTTATCTAATGATCCAAGGATCCAATTAAGTAGAAAAATGTTATTGAAAAAGGTACGGAGAGTATTTCAGCAAGGCTGAGTTGAAAATTTCAAATTTCTAACACGGCATCTTTAGTCCGTTTAAAAACCTAGACTACAATGCGGCGGCCTCATAGGATGCGCGGTGTTGAAAAATTTGCCTTCAAATTCGCTGGAAAATTCCTTCCCTCTCTTCGGGCGAGAGAACTTTTGAAGGCAAAATTTACAACTTCGCACATCGTATGAGGTCGGCGCATTGTAGTCTAGGTTTTGAAACAGACTATATTATATACGGAATATATAGTCTATATATTCCGTTTTACTAGTTAGGTCGTTGTTGTTAACGTGCCGTAATGACGAGTTTCCTACGAAAAAAAAAACTTTTGAAGGTAAAGCTCGTCAACGCCGCACGTTAACTACAAACGGCGGTTGGAGTCTAGCTATGGTAATTTCCGAAAGTAATAATGGAGTGTTAAAAAAGAATTGTGCCGAGAAAGGCACTGAAAGTATTTGAATTACAAAAATATACGCAAAATTGGTTAAAATACGCAAGTATTTCTCCATTATTCCTCTTGAATCGGACCATATGTATTTCATTGAAGCCGATCGGCGCCTGCAGTTTAACTAGTAAAACCTACTATGTTTGAACTTATTTTTATTTTTTCTTTCTTTCTCGAGGTCAAGTGAAACTTCCAAAATAACTATTTCATAGGCTTGTTTTTCGTCACCAGCGGGTCCGTAATTACTGATTGCGATTGAAGACATTTTGATCGAAGACACGAAACGAAGGATCCCATTGAAAATATTGAAGTTTTCAGTTTTTTGAACTTTTCTCCCAAAGTACATCTAAATTTTCATTTGGTTTCAGGGCAGTTGAACCTAAAATTGTCTTTGGACCCTTCTTCAGAATCTAAATGTTTCTTTTTTAATATCAAAACTAGCTCTGGTCCACCGGAGACGAGAATTTTTACCGGCCGAGACGTGCACCTACGAGCCTTATCTGCACGTAACTTAGCGGATACGTGCAAGTACCGCTCGTATCTAGACGTCTCGGCCGGTAAAAATGCACGTTTCTGGTGGACCAGAGAAATCTGTAAATTGTGCCATTCAGTATTTCTTGACTTTTTGATTTTGCCTGCTACTTCCAATTGTTTCTGCAATTACGCCCTCAAGTAGTTAATATGGCCATAATGATAAATTGGTCTCTAACATATCCTTATTTGTACTCATAATGTCGCCAGAAACATTTCACCCGCTTATAGACTATAAATAGTTTTGTAGTAGAGAGTCCGTGCCGTATGCGAAGTTTTTTGAGAACGCGAGTATTTAGCGTACTTTGGAAGAAAAGGTATGGCGAAATGAGTTGTGAAATGGAATACTCCCTCCGAATCCACCCTGGCTCCCTTCTCAGAAAGGCCCAGTGGTATTATGTGATCTCTTGTATTCTTGTTATTCAACCCTTTATAAGGGGCGGATTTTACTAATAAAGGATTCACTCCTATTCCTATTCCGCTACTAAAGAATGCAACTAAAGGAGCCTTCAAATTTTCTAACACGGCATCTTTACTTTTGAATTTGACTATATTTTAGTAGGCTGAGAAGTTTCCGAACCTAACTGTGTTACAACAGTAAATGTTTCAATCCAGTACAAGTTTGTAATTTTATTTCAAGATCAGTAGTACTTTCAAAATTGCATTAGTAAAAGTTGTATCAGACAAAATTATTACATTGAACACTCAACAAATTCGAGGTGCCCGTACAAACAAAATATAGAAACTGTCATGTGTTTTTTCTTCCGGTTATTGAAGTGTCACCGTGTAAAATCTCCATGTAAAATCTCGCTTCTAATTTTTCTTTCCATCTATTTTGCATCCGCATTCCTCTTTGAAAAATGTTCTGTAATACCCGTGGCCCCACCGTATAGCTATGCAAACGATAAATCCGTTACCGGTCAAATCTCCATGCCTATTTATAAATCTTCGGGGCAGCTAGAAGTCGGTTTTACGGGAATCATAAGATAACATTCAAGCACGCATCCCACGGTTGCTCAATCCAGCTTGGGACGGGGGGAGGGATTGAACCCACAACCTTCACTTCTCACGGATTCATACAATCTTTTTTGACATTAAAACTGAATCTGTCGATTGTGCAATTCAGTATTTCTTGACTTTTGATTTTGTCTGCTACCTCCAATTGTTCCTGAAATTACGCCCTCTCGTAGTTAATATGGCCATAATGATAAATTGGTCTGTAAAATATTCTTATACTCATAAAGTCGCCAGAAACATTTCACCGACTTATTGCAGAGCTGGTTATTCGTCCGGCGCGGTACGTCATGAACTAAAAAATTATAATAACCAGCTTTGACTTATAGACTATAACGCCGACCGCACGACGCAAGAGAGGTCGTGCGGTCGGCGAAGTTTTTTGAGAATGCTGCGTATTTAGCATACTTTGCAGGAAAAATTGCTTTCAAAATTTTTAACACAGCCTTTTTACTTTTGAATTTGACTATATTTTAGTAGGCTGAAAGGTTTCCAAACATAACTAGCCAATTGCAGTGTTGCAACGGTAAATGTTTCAACCCAGTACAAGTTTGTAATTCAATTTCCAGGCCAGTCTGCCTTATAAGTGCGTTATAAGATTAATCCAATATAGAATACTTTTAGTCAATTAACTTTATTAGATTATGTTTAGTTTTCATACCGAAAGACTTAAAGTGCGTAAAGTTCGCCGAACTTTACCGAGTGAAATGTACTAACTCAAAACCTGCAAATTTTGCGCTGGAGCGCCTCTAATTTGGTTGCCGTCTATTTTGAATTAGCTTCCGCATTCCTTTGAAAAAAAAGCCATGCAAACGATTCATCCATCGACTATATAGGACGTGAAAATTCGCCAGCTATCCTTACGTTTTTCTGAACTTCTTCCAACTCGAGAGTTATAATGGAGTGTCAATAAAAGAATCTCATTGAAAATGGCTCTGAAAGTATTCGAAAACCAAAAATATAGGCAAAATTTCCTTAAAATACGCAAGTAACATTCCATTATTCATTTTGAATCCACTATATCTCAGGCAATAACAATAAAATCTTAGAAAATACTAGTTTTTGTATAGTTTCTATTACGTTTTGAAAAACTTTCAGTAGTTGACTGCAAGTTGGATACGGATCGTCCAGGTCTGTAGTATTATCACCCCTTGTTGACGGTAACGTTGGGATCAGTTACGTTACTTTCTCACAAATATAATCCAAACTATAGTCAGCAGACAAACGATATGCAAGTTAAAGATCTAATTGCTCAATTCAAACGCGCAAAATAGTTATATTCACTAACATAAATTAATTGTTTCAGAAAAATTAGTTTACTTTGGTGTTCTACATTGCATGATTGACTAGTTCGCGTTTTCGCGCTCCAATAAAATTTGCAGTTCGAACCGTATACCCTTGCATAAGCTTTGGCCGCCGCCTATAAGTAATGATAGAATTTTATGAACATAGCTCAACTAAATGTTGCAATCTTTTGGAAGATCCTTCAGATATGCTGGTTGGGAATTAATGATCTTTACTGATTCATCGGGAATTTGCAAAATAATATGAAATAATTTATAATTCATTGAGGTTAACCGTGGTATCTGGAATTGGCCCACTCCTGCTATCCGCCTATCCTATGGCAAGTACGTAATAAAACTACGAACATGTTTACTTTTCAAAAATGTTAGTTTTTGTTTAGTTTCTTCTATGACGGAACAACAGCTCGCTAGCGCCCCTGCTCTGGCCGTAAACAGCCTTTAATACTCTCTCCAGGTGGTCCTCCGACGGGTTCAAATACATTCTCTCTTTCGTATAATATCAACACTATTATTATATAGCTTTTAGTATAGAAAGACCCACTAAACCACAGTTGAAAAGCTTTTTAGGCCAATTACGTTTTCATTTCCCTAGTATTACACAAATCTCCAACTCTATTTTGAGAGTGAGATGAATTTTTGGGACTTTTTGTACTCGGTTCAGCGAGAGCAACTCAGCTTAGAGACCTTCGTGAATTTGTTTAGCTTTTCGGTAGAAAACAAGTTTCATAATGCAGTTAGTTTTCGAACCTAGCTGCACGCCCTGTGGCCGTAGTATAGAAAGGCCCGGGCACCCACCCGGGCGTTTCTAATCACGGCTACTGGCAAATTATCCCGCATTGTTGTAAAATAGTTACCTTTGAAGGTTTTCTCTCTATAGTCCGCTTTTCTTAGGCTCTCAACTGGATACATCTGTGTCGTATCCACTAATAAATCGTGGAGCTTCCTACCCTTCCCCGACCGTTGCAGGAAAGGCAAGGGCCCCCATAATGCCCCTGCCGGGAACGGTTTAACCTTCCACCGGGAGGTTTAGGGAATGGTAGGGAACTCCCCGAATCTTTGTGGATACGGCTGGCTTCTGGGGTGCGCCCTGAAAGGGTAGGTCGTCCCAGGGTGGTCATTTCATACCCCGATTGAATGATCAGGGTGCGATTATGGCATCCTATAGCGAGAAAGGGCGCCTCCGGAAATACGGCCACAGCGTTTTCCAGAAAGATACCATACAATACAATGATTTGTTCCAATAATCGCAATATCATATCAGATTTTATATGCGAATTTTCCAATAAAAAACCCCAATTGAAATATTTCCTATTCAAAAAGAGGTGGGAAATATAAAACCGCGACACAATTAGTACTTTTCTTGTTAACACTGTAGGTGAGAATTTAGTGAGTCGGCCCGGTCGAACAAATTTAAAAATTTGACCACGGGCCCGTCCATTCCCCCCCCCCCCTCCTGGTTTACTCCAATCCCGCCAATCTTTCTGCGCGATGTCTAAACTTTCATTGCTCTATTCGTAAAACTAACCTGAATTATAACCGGTTGTATCTTTATGGAGTAAGTAATGATTCTGGGTCTGACATATACGCATAGAAGCAGAAGTTGGTCTTTGAAAATTTATCCGAGGTTGTCGTCTTTTGACCGATATATCAGGCTCGACCTGGTCACTCACTTTTCATCCCAACAACCTCAATTATTACTACAAACAATTTTTCGGATACATTTGGTTCGCAATTAACTTTAAGCAGGTTTAGGTTGTTTTTTAGTTCTCGATTTTATAAAAAAGTGAGGTTTAGACAGGTGTCAGACATTTCAAAGTTTTCAAATTTGAAATTCATAGCCGGAAAAGCAAATGTTACAGGAAGCTTGAAGGGGTAGCGTGTCGAAACTAACCAATCGATTTCTGAAAATGTTCTGCAATTAAACTTAAAAGTCCCATTTCTGCTAAATATAGTCAATTACAATTATTTATTCCAATTATCACATTATCATATGAGATTTTGTATGTGCTGGGTGATCATTTTCTTGTAATCAGCCGGTTCACTTCTTGTCATTGTAGCTTAGGTGTGGCCGATTCCTCCAGAACTGTTGCTGAGCTTGGTCAAGTCATCTGCCCACTGTGTAGGTTGGCGACCGGGAATTCTCTTCTTTTCCATTGGATGCCATTCTAGAATTCTTTTGGTCCATCGATAGTCAATAATGACTCAACTATTATACTTCAACTTAATTAGCTTCCAAAGCATCTTTTCTATGTATTTTGAATGACTAACAAAAAGAATAATATTTTTTGCTATGTTAATCAGCCTTTCAAAACATTTTGCTGAAAATTTCAGTCCCAAGTGAATGTTTGATCATAACTTATTAACCGATATATATAATTGATGATAATGTAAATAAAAGTTTCAAATGTTTCCATAACGATTTATGAATTAGTTCAGTAGTTCATTCAGATTCAGGTGATGAAAAATTTAATTACCTCAAGTTTCAGAGTCTTTCCTGAATCCCCATGTCGATTTCTATTGTACAGTGTTTAATAGTGGTTTTAGCTATGAGAGCGATTTGTCCGACATACATATATATTCAATGTACCGTCATGTAAAACCAAGGACACGAACGCCCCCAACATCAAAATGGAGTGTACGGACAAACCGATATTAAACATTTTTAATTTAAAATGAATAATGAATAACAATAATAAAAACAAATATTTGAATAATACCATGTTGCCAGGTCGGATCGAATACTCTTCAGAAGTTGAAACATTTGCCTTCGCGCAATCTCGTAAATTAAAAAACGAGTTTTTTCAAAATTTATCGATTGATAATGAACTAAATTTACAACAATAAAGACGAACGAACAACAAAAAATACAAAAAACTTAATTAAAACATATCGACTACTCAAAATTCAAAGTCTAGGCAGTTTAATAGGAACAAATTGATTATTCGCCTTTCTACAAAATGGACAAGTCTTTTCTGGTAGATCTGCGAAACATTTAGTACAAATAGGATTAGAGCAATCGGGACAGAGAAGAGCCTTCATTCTAGCCATACAGATATCACATCTGAAAAGGATTGTAAAGTATAAAATTAAATCAAAATGTTTTCAGTCCCAACTTCTGCAGCTTTCACTTGAAATAGATGCTGATAAAGGTTATTTCGAGTCATTTTGAGTCAAAAAAGTGTCATAATCGGGACATGATTGGTGCCGATGGTTAGTAAGCTGGTGTGTAGGACTGCGGCGCCAGCTAGTTGGGGGGGGGGGGGCTTATTCAGTTTCTGCAGTTCGATTTGGATAATTTAAAAATCATGTTTAACTATTTATATGGTAAACTGTATCAATTGCTAGTACCATTTATAGTCGGCGGACTAATCGCAGCAGCTAAAAGTCTGAAAAAATTGAATTCGAGCATAGATTTGCTCTAATTGTTTTAATAAACTCTAATATATTTGTAGTTCGTACCGTAACCCTTTGCAAGCGATTAGTCCACCGATTATGACGACCTTTACTGTTACCCAAAATTCTAATTCAAAACATTTCAGTTCCACTAGAACTACATTAGAAATGATTTTAATGGGTCCGTTTTTTAGAGGTACCCAACATTTGATTTTTAGAACTTTATAACCTTCTTTTATGACTATTCCCGCAAACTTACACCATTTTCTTCGCCAATACTTTCTGGAAGATAGATTCTTCGTCTTCGTTGATTTCCTTAAAATCATCATCTTTCAACCCGAGAGCATCGAATGCGTTGGAAATATCAAGTGAAGACACTGCACTAACAGCTTTGTAATTTGTCTGAAAATTATATATTATATATAGATTAAGTCAAGTAGTAAAATACACGAGTCAAATTCATGGAGACGGGTGATTAATATATTTCTCAACCTGATCTCGTTTAGTTTCGATTTTCAAGCGGCTCGCAGTTAGGATGGGCATTCGGTTGGTTTTTGAAAAAAGAACGGCAATCAATTTTTTTCTCGGTAAAACGGTATACGGTTTACTGTACCGTTCCGTTTTTTTTTTCTTTTTGTTTTTCTATCAAAACGAAGAGTTTTCTGTTTTAAATAGCTTAAAATATTAAGGAGTCACTTGAATGCTTTTGATGCCGAAACTCAGATTAGATCCTGGATTCCAGTCAGATTAGATCCTTTTTTGACCACTTTCCAGTCGGAATTTTAAAAATCTGATGATGATGATGAATGAATGCCGAAACTCAGTTTTCCTAATTTGCTATATTGGCAAATATATTACAATATGCATTCTTAGCACTAACAGCCAAATCATCCAACCAGTGCCCAGGCCGGCCCGCCAACTTTTCCTAGGGGCCGGGCCCGGGCCACTGGGTGGTCTGCTAACAGCCCTAGTTCTAGTTAATATTAAGGGATATGCAAGCGCTTACCTCGCTCAACTGTCCGATAGCCCAATCAGCTAACTTGACACAATTCAGCATTTTATTGAAATGAGCTGCCAAATAGAAGTCAACAAGCTCCAATTGGTCCATTTTGACGAATTCACGGACCGCAGAAAGCATTCCGATGCAAAGAGAAGCAGCATGTTCAGCGTTTACTGCTATATCTTCTAAGATTAGAATAATCTGAAACATTTAATAGTTAATTTTTAACGTTTTAGTTATTTAGAAACATTTGGATAACTTAATGAACGGTATTTCTACTTTTATCGCTTTATTGAAGTTCTCATATTGCTCAAAAGTTTATGTGGATATATATAACATATCATTAGCTATATCAAGTGAAGACACTTCACTAACAGGCTTATAATTTTTCCGAAAATTTGATATAGATAGATAGAGAACGTCTCATTCATTGATGTACCATTCAACCTGAACTCATATTAACGGTTGAAACATTCACTTTTGACTTTCAAGCGGCTAGCAGCGCAAAAAAATGTTACAAAATAACTTACTCAGCACTTAGGATCCCAATTGTCCTATTTCGATGAAACTTAATATATCGTCTATTTCAAAACCTAGGTTTTCCGCGCGGTATTACGAGCGTTGCGCAGTGTTATAAAAAATAAATGGACTTTTAGATAAAACGCACCACGTCAACCGATTTTACATTCATTTTTTATATCACTGCGTCCCACTCGTGATACCGCACTGGAAACCTAGGTCTTGATATGGACTATATATGCTTGCAAGACAACTTAGTAATTGGCTGAATCTTTCATTCATTAATTTAGAAGTAATTAGAGTGTATAGTCGGATTCATAAGTGGTACGGCCGTGTTAATAAAATTGGGTAGCAGGAGTGTTGCAATATTTTGTGCTTTCCTTGCTTTCCACTCACTATCAGTAAGGGGAAGCAAGTTTGCAATCTGCTGATATCGTGCACGTAGAATGCCAGCAGGCGCAATGTTAAAAATTACCAAATACGCACCCTTCACGGCGGTATTACTTTCGAATCTGTCTATACATTATTTTACTAACCTTTTTCAAATCAGAAATTTCAGCGTTTGGTAGAATCAAGACGATATCGTTGTTGTTCATCAAGTCTTCCTGCTTCTGAAAGATACTTTTTGAATAAATTTATAAATTATACAACTTTGGAATAATTCTATTTTACAAATCCATGATTAAACTATCCATGTGTATCTTATATTTTATTTTGACTGTAAAATAAACTTTATTTCAACAGTTCATAAAAATTGCAAAATTTAGCAGCCTAAACCTAACACTAAGAGATAGAAAGAAAATGAAATGGTCTCTTCACACCAAAGCTGCCCGGCCCGGCCTGAAATTTTGAAACCCAGGCCGGGCCGGCCGGATAACCACCTCTGCTTCATACGGGATCAATTAGTGGAAAACCAGCTGGGTATAGTCTGTAACAAGAAACAGGCCGCAAGGTGCGGTGTTAAACAAAGGCTTTCGCAATTACGTATTTGCGTTTTATGAAATCAAAACATCGCAAAAAGACGCCATGATATTTTTCTAATAACAAGCAATAAATTGCGCTTCTAATCATACCAAGAAGATCCACTTTCGCCGAAAATTGAGCAATTTCTGAAAGCCTTTATAATACCGCACCTTGCAGCATTTTTCTTGTTACAGACTATAGGTAAAACTTTCGAAGCATTGAAATACAATTAACAACTTACTTCTTCCAGAAACTGCTGAATAAAAGTTGATTTCCTAGCCGCTATCATACGGATTTCAAGTTTTTCGTCGTTTTCGCCTTGCAAAAATATGAACTTCTTGTCCTCGGTGGCATGCTTGATCAACAGATCCATTTCCAATTCGTTGTCCGACATTTCAACTAAAAAAAAAAGTAGAAAACGAAAAAACGAAAAAAGGTATAAATAAAAGTAGGTTTTTTTATAACAGAGGTAATAATAATTAT
>JAQGAV010003385.1:0-12606 GCA_034691345.1 Phasmarhabditis papillosa | reverse complement strand
CCCCAATCAACAAAAATTATAGATTAACGTAATAGGAAAAAAAGGTTATACTAAAGAGGAGAAAATATAATAAGGAATAAATAAATATGAGAAATAAAGAAATAAAATTAAATGAAATAAAATAAAATGCAGAAAGCGACCAGTAGGCACGAGTGCACGAGGTAGAATGGACGAGGTAGAACGACACTATACTAGGGCTATGGGGGACCAATTGAAATTTCGAAAACCTTTTTTTCACGAACTGCAAATTTATTAGAGTTTATTAGAGCAATTAGAGTAAATCTATGCTTTAATTCAAATTGTTTTGACCTTTAGCTGCAAGCGATTAGTCCGCCGACAGATACAACATATTTTAACTCTGCATAACAAACATGTAATGAGAATTGTAGCACAATATGCTGGTTCAAATCACAATATTGTTGAAATTATGGACAATCTATTTATAAAGTTTATAATCTCTCGAATATGTGTTCGGAACCAGCTTGCTCCCTCCATTTAGCATAGTATACTGTTTTATTTCTCTTCAAGGATACTCCGAATCTTCAGTTAAAGTTTTTCGCTTCAAGACTGTTTTTGAATTCATTTTCTTATTAACAATCTTCAAAACTAAAGCTTATTAAAGTAATTGGAGCCAATTTAGAGCAAATATATGCTCTACTTTTAATTTATTAGACCTTTAACTGAAAGCGATAAGTCCGCCGACTAGAGAGTTCTATGTCTAGTTAAAATAGTTCATACAGTCAGATTCAAAAGTAATGCGGCCGGGTATGGTGCGTATTTCGTCATTTTTAACACTGCGCCCGCTGACATTCTACGCGCGCGATATCAGCAAATTGCAAACTTGCTTTCGCTCTGCCTTACTCAGCTAAAATATTGCTCAAAACGGGCTTTTTTGAATAATTTCTTCCCTTCTAAATCAAACAGAATAACTTTTAGATATATGATTTCCATATAGTAGTGCTACGTTGTGCAAAAAATTGGGCCTTATACGATATCTCTCCCGTTTGTTATTAAAAACAAGGCCCAACTCTAGTTGGAACCCTAAATGATCTCTAACCTTCTTATACCCTATTCTGTCACATGTCCGCTTATTATTCTCTCTTTGTGTTTGCTCTTTCTATTTGAAAAGACTCCAATTATTCAAGAATGCTCCTTTATATACATCCGACAATTAGTCATATATACCGCACGCAGAGGTAATATAACCAACAATTTAGTCAAAAGGACCAATATAGTCGAATACCAAAGAGTATTTTAGAATATAGAATCTATATCAAGAGCTAGATTTACAGTATCCTGGAGAGAAGCGGAGCAAAATGAATGAACTTTTGAAGAAAAGGCCCCCACCCACCATGTTTCCGTCCATTTGCATTTAACACCACTCTTTGCAGGACACTGGGCTGGAAAACCAGCTCTTATTGCGGATGATTCTATAGTCCATATCAAGACCTAGGTTTCCAGCGCGGTATCACGAGCGGGGTAAAGTGCTATAACAAATGAATGTACTTTTCGAGGAAACACACCATGTCTACCGATTTTACATTTATTTTTTATAACACTGTGCCCCGCTTGTGATACCGCGTTGGAAACCTTGGTCTTGAGATGGACTATAGTTGATATCCTATATAGCTCGATATCCTATTGTTTCATAGTTTGTTTATAACCCAGACTAGAGGGCTTTAACCAAATATTGTGTTTATGGAATTTTGCGGATGTTTTTGGAAAAAGACTTCCGACTTCGTAGTCGAGTATTTATAGTATTAGAATCTTGTTCCAAGACAAACTTTAAAAATGTTTTTAGCTGAAGGAACTCACCTATGCATCTCCGATGCAGATGATATTTCTCCCTGATCCCGGCAGAAGCCAAAGTTCGAAATGTTGCAAATATGCCATGTTTGTTTTGAAACTTTTGAAATTGGCTTATTGCCGCCAAATTTTGGCGCTGTGGTGAGCGGCGAAATCTTATTTCGACACTGCTACTCACTATTATGAAATTCACACCGGAAGCTGCAAACTCAAGTTGCGAAATTTAGTTTTCAAGTTAAAACTACAATAGTTTGTACTCCATAAATCCTTAATATATACTATTACTTGCCCCATAAATATATAAATATATTTGATTACTTATTATTAGTTCCGTAAAATTTACAGCTTTGGTAATCTTAATTGAATAGAAAAGCAATTTTAAGGTCTGATTAACTTCTGATTAGTTTATATCGTAGGGCGATTGAAAATAATAGACAACTAACTTCAGCTATATCCGGTCAGTTGAAAAATTAAGAGCTGAGTTTTTTAATGAATGCACTTCTGAAGCAATGGATGAAGTCCACCGATTTTGAATTGTTTTTTATATTACATCGCTGCTGCCCAGTGGGCGTAGATAAGAAACGCCCGGGTGGGTCCTCGGGCAGTTTTTGGCTGCCCGAGCAGTTGAGAATTGTTGCCCGGGCAGGCTATAATCGGACCGGGCACCCACCCGGGCGTTTGTATGCTACGGCCACTGGATACTGTGCTCACATCTTGCTTGTGATTGATAGAAGACAATGTTTTACCATCTAAATCGTTTCTTTCCTGGATCACATAAATTTTGACCCGGACAGGGTTCGAAATCACATCCCATTCCTCCCTACCGGTTCATAGACCGACACTCTACCTGCTGCTCCATCCCGTCCCTATATTATCCATAATACCTCAGTTCGCCCTAAACGGAGTGTGGTTAATCTGCTATCAGCTTGATCGGCTGCGTATTTCTGTCCCTGCGTCTCTTTTTGTTTATATTATTTTAATACTCTCGCCTCTAATCCGTTGTTGCCGTGGTTACTGTTGCCCCCATGGAGGGGTAAATAATCTAAATCGGCTAGAAATTTAGTTTGTCCGAAGGGATAGTTTGGGAAACTCAGTGGAACAACAGTTTATTTGAGTTTTAATTTTTGAAATGTATGTATTTTAAAGATATTGTCTGTTGCAATGGCTAGGTTTCCAGCGCACTATCCTGTGGTCGTATTCACCAACGTTCCCACACGGGAAAGCAAATGCATATTCCCGGCGGGAACGGTGTTCATTCCCGCCAGAGCTGGTTATCCGGCCCGGCCTGGCCCGGCCTGAAATTTTGGAGGTCAGGCCGGGCCGGGCCGGGTAAGGCCGGTTTTCTTCAGGATCCCGGTTGTTCAGGAATAAATAAGCAAATTTTGGGTATTTTTGAATTTTTTTCGGTTTTGCAAGGAACGTTCGAGCGGGAAGGCATTTCGTTTCCGTTCCCGTGACCGAAATATTGCTGAATCCGGCCACTGGAGAAACCCGGCGTTATACAAAAATGCATGAAAATCGGTCTATGGGAAATCTAAGCTACAGTCATTTTCATTTTACACTATCTCTCTCCAATATACTACGCTGGACACTTACCTAATGATATATAGTCCGTTTCAAAACCTAGACTACATTGCGCCGGCCTGATACGATGCGCGGTGTTGCAAAATTTGCCGTCAAATTCGCTGAAAAACGCCTTCCCTCTCTTCGGTCGAGAGATGGTTTGAAGGCAAAATTTACAACACCGCGCATCGTATGAGGCCGCTGCAATGTAGTCTAGTTTTTGAAACAAACTATAGGCTTGTTGTTCGAATCCGCTTTTTGTAGAATCGAGCTTCAAAGAATCGAACCTACCATGATCTAACAAAACCTCAATTATTGTTGGAACAGTCTTCATTCCTATGTTCAACTCCTTTTTTGCATCTGAATCTCCAAATTGTTATTCTACAATATTGTTCAAAAGTGAAGATACCGTGTATTCTGCGTATTTTTATCAGAAAGTAGCTAATTTGCCAAACTTTAAAGGGAACAGTCTTAACAAATGAGTCATTTAATTTGTTTACTTTTGATTTCGACTATACAGTAAGCGCCAAGAGTAATGATAGAGTGTAAAGAATTCAACGCCCGTCTGAGACCCTTTTGCGAGCTCCGCGCCAGCATCTGGCGGCTACTCTCCTTTCAATATTGTACTTTGCGAGTACGCACGTGCAATTTGCCTGCAGGTGCGGTGTTAAAAATTCTAAATATACGCAAGTGACATTCCATTATTCGTCTTGACTCGCACTATACCTTATTTTTTGCTCCCGTCTCTAGTTCTGAGTCTCTTCACTCTCGGTTTGACTCCTCAGGGGATAACCCAATTTAGTGATGAATTGTTTTCCTTCGTGACCCTTTTTAGCAGCCGACACTTTGAAACTTTTGAAATCCTTAAATTTTGTCAGCTCTTTCTTTTTTTACCCGAAAATTTGTGTCTATACTAGAATACAGTAATGAAACCGAACATGTATAGTTTACGGACAAATCTCATGTAGTTTAAAGGTCTATTTATTATAATGCGAGCGCACAATTATATCGGTTGCTTGCGCATTTTCTTTCGATTTCCGCGCTCTTTCTAAATTCTACAGTACACCTCTACAAACGCTTCATCCGTCGACTATAAAATATTTCGCTTCTATAAACTTATTTCTAGTGAGCATACCGTGTTTTAGATGAGTTTGTGTTTCAAATATAGCCTGATTCAAGATGAGTAATGGAGTGTTACTTGCGTATTTTAAAGACATTTTGCGTATATTTTCGGTTTTTGAATACTTTCAGAGCCATTTTCAACGAGATCCTTTTTGAACACTCAATTATTATTCTTGAACAGAACTATAAGTATTTAGTTTCCTTCATACCGTTTGACACAATGTTGCTTTGTTCTCGTGTTTGCATAATCTCTTTCCGGAAACTCTAGACAGAGCGCACTTTCAAGCTGTCCGAGCGATTGCTGACTACAAAAACGGACTACATTCTAAAAATTATTGGCAGAACATTATAGTCTGATTCAAAAGGAATAATTTAGTGTTGCTTGCGTATTTTTATTCAATTTTGCGAATATTTTCGTATTTCGAAAACTTTCAGGGCTTTTTTAACACTCCATTATTACCTTCGATTTCGGACCTCCCTGATTACTATTATATTTAACATTTACTTTCATCAACTGTCATACATTCTACATTAAATGGGCTTTGGCAAAAACGGGCTTTCGGGCTTCGGGCCGAGCTCAAGTTCGAATATCGGGGTGGGGCTCGTTTTTTGGGACCGAGCTGCCCAACTCTACTACATTTTACTATTTGCGTTTATATTCTCTCTTTTTAAGCATAAAATGTTTCATTTCTATTGATATTTGGTAGAATGAATACAGCATTGTGTACAGTTATATTTATATTTGAACAGATGGTCTGTCATATTCCATTACAGTTACACACAAATATTCACAAAGGGAGGGCTAGGTCGCCCGGTTAGTTTATGTAACAACCAGGTTTAGACCTTTGATCCGCAGCATTGAAACAAACCTACTCTTGTATTTATTCTAGTGTTAGCAGTTAATGATCTTAATCTTTGGTTTTAACATAAGATTTTGTCGAATTTAACAAAGAATGCTTGTGCTTTCTGAATCCGTGAGGATTTGAGGCTGTGGGTTCGACTCCCCATAGCTGCAGAAGGAAACCCAACCGCATATTTATCCCATGTTTCGTGCACTCGAAGACTGAATGTTAGAAAGGAGCAGTCTTTGCTCAGAAGATTCCGGAATGCATGGTCCCCCAATATCATTTAACTTTTATAACAAAGAATGTTTATGACTCGTTCCAGGTAACAAATTCACATTCTGTACTTGGTCTTAGTCAAACTTTCTGTATTTTACAAGAGTAGGTGGTCTCTTCACCTCTACTAAAGATGTTATCCTCTAAAATCCTTTGCTACCTACTTCTATTGTCAGTTGTCTGTCTACAAGGTCGATATGACCTTCCTCATTTCGGGTCATTTCACTACAATGTCCGTCTCAAAAGAGGTCGTTAAAAGTATTTTGTTGTATTTTTATATTAAAATGAATACTGTTCCATAGTTTACATACTATTTATTATGTTTTACTGGATTTCCCCGTTTTCTTCTAGCCACAAATCCTAATTCCGGAGCTTTCTGCATACTTTAGCAGATTTGGAGCGGTAAACATTCTAAAATACAGTACTCTGCCTGTGCTTTCTATTTTCGCTGCTGGACTCCTTTGGTCCTTTAAATCACCTGTTTTTGTCTTTCCCTGTTTTTCCCCACGAACCTTCTAGAACTCATGATCTTTCTCACTTGGCAAATAAACAGTGCGACAAGCAATGGTGAAATCATTTCATTTCTTTATAGATTAGGATTCCCTAACGGTTTGTGGTTGCTTTTTCTGTTTGGGTGGCCCGACCCGGATTCCCAATCATTTTTGATAAAAATAATAGTTTTCCCCTTGTCCGGACAGGCCTATTTTTAACTTAAAGTTTGTTTGTTAATCAGATGTTAGCGCTGAAAACAAACTGTCAGGTACCCACAGCATTTTGCAAATATAATAATTTCCTGTGAATTTATTTCGAAATCTATTGAAATCGCGCAAAAATGAGTCATCTCTGCATCGTGGCCTTCTCGCGTTTGAAACAATAAGAATAATCATTTAGATCTTAAAACATAAAAGTTTTCTATAAAATAGTTAAAACTATGAAATATAGTTTTTTTATTATCATGCATTCACATATTAATATCAAGCAGCTGTATAAACTACAAATTTACTCGAAACACAGTATTAACTCTGTGGATGGTGCCTTTTCAAAGCTAAAACCAGGCTGGAAGCCTTACGGCCGGCCTGTACGGCCTAGTTTTGGAGAGTTGGGCCCGGGCGGGGAGGGCCTGTTACCACCCAGCAACTTCTGCTATTCTGACCTTCATAAGAACCGGATAATTACAAGACCCGTATGAGTAAGTAATGGACCCCATTTCTCTTAGGACTATATATGACTAACCACCGTTCGTCCTCTCCAAACCAGCTTCCAGTTCTCTGTTGGGCCTTTATTTATATTCTTCTATTCATTGTCTCGATAGTCTTCTATGACTCACACCTCCTAACGGTTTCCGTCGTACAGTGAATTGCTCCGCTCATTTTGCATACTCATATATCATTTGCACACAATATTTGAGTCAAAATCGATAGCCAGTATATATTCTGGAAAGTTTTATACATTATTTATTCGGTTTATGAGTGTTTGGTTCAGTTTTAAGTTCTGGTTTAGCCTTTCTGCTTCTAGACCAGCATTACTCAGTACTGATTACTCATAAGGAAGCCATTTGAAATGATTTTTACTCAATTATATGGATATATTAACGTTGGTATTGAGTTTTTTTTTGTTAACCGTGTTTTCTAATTTTAATTTTTTCCTTCTCTGCATCTTAAACCTAAGTTATTCTACTTTTTTTCAGCATGACTGACCAACCTCAAGTAGGACAAGTATTTGTCATCGACAATCGACCAAGAGACGATCTCATAAAAACTATTCTACTAGTTATTCTCATTATCGTATTCCCGGTAAGCTATTAAGCCAAGAAACATTTAAAAACTAGTAAATAACTACATTAAACTTGAAACCGCATTGTGCCGGAGAACTGATGTACTATTGACAAAACAAAAATTTGCAAAAGATATGCGTTCGGGGGGAATCGAACCCCCGTCGAATGCTTGGAAGGCATCCATGCTGACCATTACACCACGAACGCTTGTTTTAAATTTCCTATTAACCGTAGACCAGACCGACAATTGTTATTTTTAGCCAGCAGCAATTGCGGTACAAGCCAATGAATGCAATATCCACGTGGTAATCTCTCTATTCCTGATGTTCTTCTTCCTGATTCCTGCATACATTCATGCCGTATGGTACTGCTTCATCCGGAAGAACCCTGAACACGTTATTGCTTAAATAACTATTCAAAATAACTCATACACAACTGTATCTCGATCTTTCATAACGTTCCTTTTATTAATAGATGAATATTATTCATCGTTTGTTATTGTCCACATGATTATGTTAGCAGCATAAGACTACCGCTGAACTCTACTGACCACTGATTACCTGACTTATTATCGATTATGTTCTAACTGGTATTAACGACATTGTGAATTCTCTCAGTTAACATGCTTTAAATACTCAATATAAAATAAACAGTGATAAGATATTCTTACGATTCGAAAAGATTAGAGATTAACATTGATCGTTACCTAAAATAAGGTAGGACACCATAGATATTATTTTCCGAAACTTGAGACTGGCGAATGAAATGCTTTACCTCCACTATCGTTGAACAATTCAGAATTAACCATTCCCTTAAGAAAAAGAAAGTTGATTCCATAATAGTTCCCTCTTTGTTCCGAAGCTCAACTTCTCCACGGGAACTTTCTGGTCCGCTGATATTTATCTATGAAGTAAACACGCCAACGAGTTTCCATTCGAAATTGCAATATTTACTTCCCCAAATCATAGGAGAACAAAACGTTGACCTTTGAAACATATGCCCAAATGACTTTCAGCAAGTTATGAAAATAACTTAGCAACTAACGCTCCATCAAAGCCGACATATCATTATTAATTTGGTAATCATGTAGATTAGCTTTATAAGTGACATGTATTCGCAACTAGAGTATAATTTGAGTTAATGAAATACAACTTATTTCAAATTATTTATAAATTTTTTATTAAAAAGTAAAAAGTGGCTGTGTCAAAAATGTTCAGGCGGTGTTTTATAAGAAACATTATAAGGTTTTAAAAATTTTCAAATAATATATTTAACCGAGACTGAAGTTTGTCTAGTGTAGGTTAATTGTCATATATGACAAAAGCACAGGATGAAGGAAGCAGTGCAGTTAGATGTGGTAAGTCGCATTGTTATTCATGCTAACTTTGTGTAAATTCAGAGTGTGGTTATTCCGGTAAAGAACGGATCTCCATTTCTTTCGCCGTGCCTAGAATCTCTTCTGAATCAAGATTTTGAAGGACGATGGGAGGTGAGACTGATTTCTCAGCTATATCGTATGTTGTTCAGGTCTCTATTTACGATGACGGGAGCACTGATGATACTCCGGAGGTTATTTCCTCCTTTCATCCCAAGTTTCTTGAAAAACACATTGGATTTAACACCCAGAGAAAGGAGACTTCGGGAGGTTTGTTGAAATGCTCTCAATACAATTCAGCTATTGCTTAAGGCGTCGGATATGCCAAAAACCAGGCCGTTCATCTGTCCTCCGGAAAGTACCTGTGCTTCTCCGATGCAGATGATGTTTCTTCTCCAATGCGTATTCGTATGCAATATGATATGGCCTGCTCGTTGACCAGCAAAAGCGAAGACATTATGGTGTTTATCGGTAAGATAGTCTAATAGATCATCAGCAAATTTTCTATTTTAGGTTCGCGTTTTCACCGCATTCCATCAGGGTCAACCGATAGATATACACGTTGGGCTAATCATCTTACAGATGACAAACTCGGATTACAAGTAGGTATATCAGTATATTCTCTATCATGCAATTTCTCCTTAGATTTTCACTTCCCACGGTCCTACTCTTATTGCGCCCACATGGTTTATTACTCGATCACTGCACAAGGAACTTGGAGGCTTCAATCAGTTACAGAAAACTGGGTTTCCTGAGGATCTAGACTTCTTTTATCGATCGCAGTCGCTCACAAATGTTGTTTATCACAAGGTTTTCACTGCGCTTTACATATTTCTATAATTTTATTGTAGCTCGATCACGATATGGTCATGTACCGATACCATCCAGGATGTGCGTCTATTGGGGTTGCTGAAAAGTCGATATGGGATCTACGACTAGAACATCTTCGTCTCTCTGTCCTGCATAAATGGAAGACGTTCACTATTTGGAGTGCTGGCAAGCAAGGTAAACGATTCTTCAAGTAGGCCTAATCGGTATTCACTGAACTGCAATATTTTATCTAGATGTCTGACAGATGATGAGAAACAGCGAGTTATTTCCTTCTGTGATGTCGATCAAAAGAAATTAACGCACGGGTTCTACGAGGAGTATGACGAAATTCAAAGGCGTGTCAACTACAGATTGCCAATAATTCCAATCAAGTGAGTACAATCGTCGTTTATTTTATGTCTGTGGTCTGAACTAAATTCAGTCTCATTGTTTATAGGAATGCAAGTCCACCTTTGATAGTTTGTGTGAAATTGGATATGACTGGAGGGGACCTCGAGCGATTAATTGAACAGTCTGGATGGCAGGAAGGAACAGATTATGTACTATTTAGTTAAATTATTGGTTAGTATAAAGTTTTATGTATGAGTCGTTTATTTGTTTATTGTTAATAATTACTCTTGTTTGGTGTGTACTGTGTTTACAGCAGCCCATGCGTTGTAAATAACGGGCGTTAACAGTGGAGCAAACTGACACCTTGAAATCTTATTGATATGTTTGTTGTTTCGAATTTTCCATTATCGATTATGGTGATTACTAGCAGCTATTTTGATATTTATGTTGGCAAAATCCGCCTATGCAACTTTTCTTGCTACTGCTTGCATGTTATTGAATTTTGCTAGTTTCTTGGTTCATTGATTTTGCTTGCAACTTAGCGTTTATTGGTTAATTATTTGGCGGGCTGTTTCTTGATTGAGCCGCTGCAATTTTTCATCTTTCACTTCTCACATCTTAAACGCAATCACATTGTATGTTTTAGGATGTCTTTCAAACCCGTTCATCCCGATGAGCAAAAATTTGTCGATACTGCTCTCAACATCGTGAAGGCTGCCGGAAGAGTAGGTGAATACTAGTGTTCAGACTGTTCAAGTGTTTTTAGCTAGTCCGTGATGCGTTTGATCAACCTGCATCTGTTGTTCAAACCAAAGCTTCTGATACTGACTTGGTTACCGAAACTGATCAAGCAGTCGAGAAACTCCTCATCGATAGTCTATCTGCGGCTTTTCCCGACCATAAGTATGTCTAGTTTTTGTTTCATTAAATTTAAATTTGTGTAGATTCATTGGAGAAGAATCCGTTGCCGGTGGGGCTAAGATTGAGTACACTGACTCCCCTACTTGGATTATTGATCCAATAGATGGCACAACTAATTTTGTTCATAGGTATACTCAATGGCCGCACAACTTCCAAGCTACATAATTTATTAAGGATCCCAATGATTGCTATCTGTGTTGGATTGGCAATCAACAAAGAGCTTCGTGCCGGAATAGTTTACAATCCCGTTACTCGTGAATTATTCCATGCTCAGGTTATTATACTAGCTTTTATTAAAATATGTATCATATAGGTTGGGCGTGGTGCCTTCAAGAACGGTTTCCCTATCAGTGTTTCAAAGACCACAGGTACTATTAAATTAGTGTTTCACATCAGTAGTCGCATGTTATCCTAGCTTTGAATCGCTCCCTCATATCGGCTTCATTGGCTATCCACAACTATACAAAATTTGGTCCATCATGGCTCGATATTGCTCAATCGAACATGCGTCGTCAGGTTGAGGCCGGTATCAGGGGGTGAGTTGTGCATGCCTGAGTACCTTGTTGAAGTTTTCACTGTCGCATCACCACGTTCACAATTCATGAAAAGCCAATGGGGACTTTCTTACAGAAGTTTCGAAGAGTGTTCTTTTAACTCAACTTGGGTCACATCGTCATGCTGAAATGGAAAAGTCTTATATCGAGTCTTACCGTACACTAATGATCAAAGAAAATTGTCATGGGTACGGAATTGATTATTTTTCTTGTCTAAAATGTTATACTTCCTTTCTCCAGCAAATGTATTTTATTTCAGGCATAGATCTTTCGGATCGGCTGCAATTAATATGATAATGGTTGCACAAGGTTCGTGTGATGCATACGTTGAATATGGTCTGCATTCTTGGGATGTAGCTGCCGCTGCTGTCATCGTAAAGGAAGCTGGTGGAGTTATAATGGATCCTACAGGTTATCAGTTTTAATAAGAAGATGTACATCGTATATATTGTAGGCTCTGAATTCAACGTAATGGCCAGGAAGGTTCTCTGTGCTGGAACTAAGGAATTGGCTCAATCGTTGGCCGGATTGTTGACTCACGCAGAGTTCGAACCTGAAGCATAAGAGAACATTTTTACATCATAAGTTATATTGTCGTAATTTGATTTTGTGGTTTGATTAATATTTCTAGTCATTGTACATTCCATTGTCAAGTAAAGTATTTCACTCTTTGTTTACTTATTCTCTTTACCCGTTGAACTGCGGGTTCTTATTATCATTCTAACATATATTTTTTTTGTAAACTTTGTGATTCTTTTAGGATCACAATGGCTGAGGGCAAGGTACAACTCTCTGTAGAGGAGGTGAACAACATCATCAAACAGGTATTTACTCCACTGGTTCTGGTGTTAGACCTGTTTTAGGTGCTTGACGAGATCATTGGTAACAGCAGCTACAGTGCCTCTGAAAGTGGTGTCTGGAACCAGAGCGTTGTTGAGGCAATCACCAGAAGACTTGTTGAGCTTAACAAGCCCTACAAATACATTGGTTTGTTCGTATAGTTACTGTTTTTCATATTTTATTGCAGTGAATTCTGCGCTTCTTCAAATTTCTAACGGCGCTGGACTAAATGTTAGCACCATTTCCTACTGGAATAAGCTTACCGATAGTGAGTCAGTTACATGTTTCCATTTGAGTATTTTCTTTCAGTCTCGATGCAGTATAGATGGGAAACCAAGCATATGCTCGCCGTTGTCTACGTGTATGCGATCA
>JAQGAV010003384.1:0-12606 GCA_034691345.1 Phasmarhabditis papillosa | reverse complement strand
AAAATTCAAAATGATTTGAATTTACCGACGGCGTCCACTACAAAATGGGTCAAAAATGGACCATTTTACTTATTTTAGAGAGATATTTGACTCACCAGATTCAAAATATAGTTTCTGCACATAAACGATAATTTCCTAAACTGGTCAACTTGTAAAATCAGTTACAGTGTTTGAATCAAAAAAGCATTTATATAATTGAGTATTGAAAAGAGCTTGTTAAACAGTTAAAACCTCGATATTCGATATTCAATAAGTATTTCGCAAAATATTTTGCGCCTTTAACAACAACAGGTGAAATGCTACCGTAATCTAACTTGAAATGTCAAATATCCCTGTGAAATACTTGAAATTTTGACCTTTGATCCATTCTGAAGGAGATTCCTCAGGAGGCGCCGTCGCCGTCGCCGTCGTAGTTGTGTACAAGGCTTTAAAGGCCCGGAACACCCAAACATTTCTTTTCTTGTTTTTTATGTTTTGTGAATCAGGTTGAAAAGTTATCCAAAATAATGTAGATATTAGAAAAATTGAAGAAAAACTAACGTTTTTTCATAATTTTGAATGTTGGTCTTCAGATTTGGGTTATTGTAGAGAGTTTTCACATAAATTTGTAGAAAACTATGTTAAACTTACAAATTTGATGTTTTCCATTAATAAATATTGCTTTTCGCACAAACGAATGGAAAAAATGATTTTACTTTTTCAAATTTGCTCCACCGAATTTCAATTCATTTTATATAAAACCGCTGCTCCACAGGAAACGTCACTGGAGGCGTAGCTGTTAATATTAAATGTATAAGATAAATTCTATAAAGTTCAAATTAATTAACAAGTTACACATAATTCTTTATTATTCTTTCTTTTCGCTTTACTAGTTTGTTTTAAATATAATTAATTTTATTAGAATTAATCTTAGATGGGCAATCTACCGTGTAAAAAGGGCTTTTTGTTAAAACGGACCACACATCATGTTTTGGCCAAAAACATAAAATTAGTTCGAATTGAACACGAATGTTAAGAATTCCAGTATTTAGACAACATTTCTTAAATGGCCAAAATAGAATCGTCAAGGAACTATTTTGAAGGCTAAAGCTGTATTTTTCGGTTTAAAGGCACAGTAGTCCAAATTAATTGCACCAAAATTGAATTTCTTGTAGAATTCTTCATTTTTCTCAAATTTTTCAATTATTTATATATTTGTGAATGACTTTTCGAGATGAATAACAATAAAGAAAAACATTTTTGAGTGTGCAATGCCTTTAACTGTCCAATTTCCATCAGTTCCATTTTTTGAGAGTCCCTAAATCCAAAAGATACATTTTCGTTGTTAAAAAACCCCTTTTACTCTCCATAGTGTGCCCTTTTACTACAATAATTACATAGATCTCTAAGGCTATGTGAAAGTTTTATTTTTCTCTGTTAAAACATTCCATTTTCAGTTATTTGTGTTTTGTTTTATGGACTTTCCATGCGAAACAACGCCTAGTAGTATTCGAAATGGATTTATAGTCGGAATTGTAAGTATAAAATTAATATTTAAGCGAAATATTACAAGAAATTTGTTTTGTTTTTACTAGTAACAACTTCTGTGAACGCATTCACCAACATTAGAGTCACGGGAACGGGAACGAAACCTTCCCGGCAAAACGGTATTCATCAACGTTCCCGTCCGGTCCCGTGCAGTCAAAATTCTTTTCCCGAGAATGATTTTTGTTCCCGTGGGTTTGTATTAGGAATAAAAAGCGTTCTCGCCGGGAATATGCGTTCTCTTTCCCTTGTGGTAACGTTGGTGAATACGGCCACAGGTCTAAACCAAATCAAGGTTAGGCCAATTGGTCGCGGCCAGACAGGGCTAACTTCCAGTCTCGATGGTCATGTCAAGAATGTTTTGTATTTATAGACATCCTATTCATTACTCAATTGATCGAGAAAACTTCTAAGTAAATTATTATTATTTAAAAGTTATTTTAGATTTCCTTAATTGGTCTATCCGTTAATACCCTAAATATTTATATATTTCTTCGTTCTAAAGGAGTTTTCTGTTATTTTTGGGCTGCTCGATCAACGGCAAACTTATGGATTCTTTTAGTTTATTTAATATATCCAACATCAGATATTTATTGGTAAACGTTTATTATTAGATATATATCGTAGCGTTGTATGATGATTAGCTATGTTCGGAAAAAGTGCTCAGCGCGGATGCTGAATGCTAAATTCAGCACATCGCTGATGGTTGCGAAAAATAGAGTAATCTTACACTAATTTTATAGTATGTATAAATAGTTAGGGTTTTTAAGTATCGTGACTAAAAAATCGGTGTATTGGGAGTATTTTCTTCTAAAGTATATTTATTTTATTTAACACCGCTTCTCACAAGGAAACCTAGCTCTCGTTGCAGACTATACAACACAGCAACTGACGTTCAGAATAAACTCTTTAATAGGAATAAATTACCTCAAGATCTTAAAATATATTCATTTATTCTAAAAAATCAGTGTTCTTTTACAACTGTCATCTTGTCTCGGCGCTCTCTTCTGCATTGGCTGCTCTCTCGCCGCATGTCATTTCCCATCCGATATACGCTGCAGTCAAGGGTGTCCTTCTCTATCTTCTTTTATTCCTTACCTTAAGTTATAAACCATTCTATGAAGACACAAGATGACGAGACCGAATTTCATATTGAGGAAATTGAGGCATTTGTCTGAGGTGGAAAATAAATACATTTTTGGCTTTTATTCCGGAAGGAATTATTGTTCTAAATGGATTTTTGTAAAATATATCCTTTTTTAAAGTGAACAATACGGAAATAAATGATAGCAAAGTTATATTTAAGACTAAAAAGACCGTACTCTGCTTATTTTTAAGAGTATTTAGCTGCAATATATTAGGTATTTAGCTGCAATACAATACAATACAATAATTTATTCCAATAATATCACATGAGATTTTATATGTTATATTCGCTCGGTTCACTTTTTGCAATTGAGGCCCAGGTTATACCAATTCTTCCAGAGTTGTTGATCAGGTCATCGGCCCATTGTATCGGTTGGCGGCCTGCAATTCTTTTCTTATTCATTGGTCTTTGCAGTCTTAGCTGCAACAGTCTTCAATATTAATTGTCTAGAAAGAAGTCTCATAGTATCTCTATTAATTTCAGTAACACAGCAGTCTTATCCAGCACATATCTTTTTATATTGGTTTATCACTTAATCTACCGTATACTTTTATTATAATCCTTCAGCCGGTTATTGCTTTTCAGCTATTTTTAGCCACTTTCTTCCCATTGAAATATAATAAAACTGCTACTGTGAAATGGGTTTTGGTAGGAATTATTCAGTTTCCGTTTAAACTTTTTTTTAGATTCAAATATTTATATGTTTTATTTTCGGTTTAATGTTGAGCATTGCATGGTACACATGTAAGTTCAAAAAGCAATAGTATAGTCGACGGACTACTTGCTTGCAGGTAAAGGACTGTGAATTTTGCGCTGGAGCGCTAATCATTTTGGGTTTCAGTCTATTACCCATTAGTATCCGCGCTCCATTGCCAAACTGACCGTATAACCTTGCAAGCAATACATCCGTCGACTATATTGACATTGGAAGAAAATACAGCAGAAACAAACTTTACAAAATTAGTATAATCTAAAATAATCTTTATTTCCGTAAACAAATCTAAATATTAGTGTTAGGCGGACCGACACGGTGGGTCCGTTTACTCAAAGAACAAATAAAAGAACGGGCCCAAATTCAATCTGGCCAAAGTGCCCAACTTTATTAAATACAGTATAGTTCACGAATGGATCTCTTGAAGGGACATTCCGTCGGCTACAAGAATTAGAGAAATGTTTTATAAAGAAAAGCGAATACACAGGGTAAACAGACTTGCAAACAAAAAAATTTGGCTATCGCATCAGAGAACTTAGACCTTTAATTGTGTTGTCCATAACTTTTTTATTATTTCTATTTAGTAGACTGCGCTCTTTCATACGATGTCTATAATTATTCATGGGAGTTCGATTGTAATTCATTGTTAAATAATATAACTGATTCTTATTTAGTACCTTTTTGCCTATTTATTTTATTCTTATTTTATTGTCTAATTATTGTTAGAATTATTTTGGTAAGTACAAAAACTAAAATTTATATCTATTATATAGTTTGCCTCAAGATCTAGCCATCAAGCACACTATCCTTGAGTTAGATAGTCATTGTTAGATTTAAATAAAAGTCTAATCTAACATTTGTAATAGACTTATACATAGAAAATAATTGAAAACTCCGAAATCGAATTCCACAAATCTACCTTTGCCTTTTTCAGATTCGCAACCCCGGAGAAGCTTTGAATAATTCAAAGAATATAAAACTAATGATAATGGTAATGTAACATATAATAGTTATAAAATAACTTTTATATTTAGGGTATAGTACAAGATAGTATTTTCTCAATTGATTTATTTCTACAAGATTCTGTTAGTTATTGGTTTAATAATAATTTAGCTAATTTTTTATGTTTAACTATATCATGGGAATTATCTCACACATTAGATGGGTAAGTAAAAATAAATATATAAAGTTAAATATAAATATTAATATAAACATAAAGAAAAATAGTCAGCGCCGAGAGTAATAATGGAGTGTTTCGTGCGTGCGTATTTATAAGATTTTTATCACCGAACCTGCAAGCAAATTGCACGGACCATTTTTCTGTTTTTCTATCTGAATTTGTCAGCCACCAGTTAAACTTTCGTTTCTTTGCCTCCATTAGAACATCTTTCAGCTTAGTCTTCTTCCTAACTTGAATTTGCGGCATCTTATCCAGAATATTGATGTTTAACATGGCCCTTTCCATCTTTCTCTGTACTGACCGAAGCTTATACTTTTGTTGTTGGTGAAAGACCAGCTTTCGCATGCATAAAGAAGCGCAGGTAGAACGGCCAAGTTGAAGACCTTTCGGCGATATTTTATTTTTATTTTTACAACAGATTTGCAAATCTGTTGTAAACGCGCGTACTAGCAAAGTACAATATTGAACGGAGAATAGCCGCCCGATGCTGGCGCGGTGCTCGCAAAAGGGGCTCAGACAATTCATTACACTCCATCATTACTCTTGGCGCTGACTATACCAGAAATCAGAACTGTAAAATAAATTTATTTTGGGCTTAAAATATTGCAATCGTCTTCTAAATAGTTTCGTTTTTGACGGTTATTTATTGAACAGTTTTGCTTTTTGAAAATCCATTATTTCAATTAAGCAAAAGTTAATTATGAATGCCGTTGCAAAAATACCTGCGCCATGCTTTAAAAGTAACAGCACACAGCTGATCGTTTAAAAATACAACATTTAATATTTATTATTACTAATCAGAAGAATTTATAAACCTTTTAGGTTATAAAATAATACGTTTACATGTACTTTCTTATGTATGTTTGTAGACGCTTGAGGAAGCGTCAATATTTTGTAATAATGAAATGTTTCAGCATGACTGAAGTGGCGACACAACTAGAAACCACTCAAGAACCTGAAAAGAAATTTATCGGTTAGTTTATTAATAAAAATATTAAATTAGTATTGATTTAGATCTTCGCCCGTCCCAAGTATGCCGACAATGCAAGAACTACTTCTGGTAAGAAAATTTATAACAGTAACAAATAATTTTTAATTTTTTACAAAACACAGGTATTGTTAAGCAGTGTTGCCCAATACAACGGTTTTTGCATGAAAGA
Source organism: Phasmarhabditis papillosa (assembly GCA_034691345.1). Classification (NCBI taxonomy): domain Eukaryota; kingdom Metazoa; phylum Nematoda; class Chromadorea; order Rhabditida; family Rhabditidae; genus Pellioditis; species Pellioditis papillosa. Next base: position 6,883 of record JAQGAV010003384.1, on the reverse strand, counting down.
AGTTACAGTTTACAACAAAATGCGTTCCTTCTGCTTCGTTTAAAATAGTTCATCTCAAGACATAGGCTTCCAGCGCGGTATCACAAGCGGGAGCAGTGTTATACAAAATGAATGTAAAATAGGTCGACGTGGTGCGTTTTCTTCAAAAGTACATTCATTTTTTATAACACACCACCCCGTTCGTGATTCCGAGCTGAAGCCTAGGTCTAGAGAAGGACTATTATTAGATAAACCGTCGTCGTTGCCGTCGTATTCGCGAGCTAGCTTTAAGAGATCCAAAACATAATTACTTACTATATTGCTTTGTTTTGAAATCATTGGATGCTAGTTATCCTTGATCTTCATGTTATTTCAACATAACATATATTAATAATCAAATGCTATTTAGCTTGGAGCATCGCTACGACCACGAATGTGCACATTTTCCCTCCGGAGCAAATGTTTCATTTCAATGTAGTATCAAGGTGAGCAATTAAGTTTAGTTGTATTAGGAAACCTTATTCCAGGCCTGTTCAAATGTAGAAGTACACGCTCCTCTATGCCCGAAGAGGATGATATCTGCAATACAATAGTAAGTTTAGTAAATATAGAAAACAATGAAAAGTCATGTTGAGGAGATAGTGAACTGTAGGAAAAATAGTTACTCTATTGGAGTAAGGCGAGCAAATGTAATTTTCTAAAACTGATATTATTGAAGGAACCATTCTGTATTTGAATGCTCATCAGATGAAATGTTACAATTTCGTTCTACATATCCAAACATATCACATTTATACTGCTTCTAACCGGCAAATTGCTTCAACACTTCTACCGGCCTTGAAATATATATACGCTGCTTTGCAAATGTAAACTTCTTATAATATCTTATAAAAGTAACTTTGTAGTTTACAAATTAAGTTTTCGCTTTATGTTTTTCTATACTATGCTTCGATATATTACAAGAAATAATTCATTTTCTTTTTTGTTCAGAAGTTCGCAAGGCATAAAGGATTGTGCAGTTGCTAGAGCATTACTAAACCGTCCTTAAGGATATACGCTGCGAATGTTGATGAGGGATGCTTTACAAATTTAATTATCTTAAATAGTTTTCTAACTAAGGACATACTTCAGCGCAGCAATGTTTCCGGAGATTGAGGAAGCAGTCGATAGTAAGCCTGAGGAACATAAAATTGATTGGACGGTATGTTTGCTTGTAAGATAAAATAACAAATTATATTATAAATTCTATTGTAAACATGCATGACATTGTTCTTTCCTGTAACAGCATGAAGTACCATTGTAAACGCGGTAAAGTTGCTAATCAAAACGTATTATTAAAGAAAGATTTATTGCAAATAATTTTAGCTAAAGGATGATCCTACCGTAACCTTAACAGAACAACCTTTGTCTGACGAATATACAAACAAGTGTCTAAACAAAATTTATTCAAGTAATCACATTATCATATGATACTTTGTATGGGCTGGGTGATCATTTTCCTGTATTCATCAGGTTCCCTTCTTGTGAAACTAACCGACTATAGTGTGATTCCAGATGAATAATGGAGTGTTACTTGCGTGTTTTAAGGAAATCTTGCGTATATTTTCGGTTTTCGAATACTTTCAGAGCCATTTTGAATGAGATTCTTTTTTTAACACTCCCTTATTACTCTCGAATCAGACTATAGATAGATTCCTTATTTAGGTTACGATAGACAAGCTTCCCAGTGAGATTCTCGCTGAAATATTCGATAACTGTGACTACCAAACAACACAAACAGCTCGTCTAGTTTGTCGAAGATTCCATAATGTACTGGAACAATTCCATTTTCTTGGTCCAACCATCAAATATATAACGTAAAGTTAAAATGTTTGATAAAACATGGAATCCGACGGCGCAGAGCTGGGAATTTCACGGAACGGACCGGGCCGCGACCGACTTTTTAGGAAATCAGTCCGGGGGCCGGCCTTTTCCCATCCACGCGACCGCGAGCATGTCAGACCTCTATGGCAGTGCTGGTTACCGGCCCGGCCTGAAATTTGGAAACCCAGGCCGGGCAGGCCGGATATCCACATCTGTTCTATTGTGACTCGACAGTTTTGTTACTCATAGTGATTCCAAAGTATCTAGATTTAGATTTTTATAAAATGTATCCCCAATTCTTACAAAATTATATAATATGAATGTTTCAGCATTCGCAATGCCGGTCATCAAATAATAGAAGTCGTCTATCCCCGAACCCATAGGCAATTTAAAGTAACAGAAATGTGCAAGAACGAAATAGCTGTCGCCGAACTGGTGAACAAATTGTTTAGAAAAGTAAGTGAATTATTAATTTTTATTAAATCTGGTTTTTATACTCTACGGAAAATTTCATATAGTTTAAAGGTCTATTTATTATAAGGCGAGCGCACAATTATATCGGTTGCTTGTACATTTTCTTCCGATTTCTGCGCTCCTTCTAAATTCTACAGTACACCTCTGCAAACGATTCATCCGTCGACTATATATGATGTTCTACTTTTTTTTAGGTGATCTCAATCAAAACCTTAAAATTTGAAAGAATCGAGTTCACCGAGGAGTTTCTGCTCGCTGTAAAGAAAGGATTTCTTAAACATTCGAGGTAACAATCGATAGATGAACAGAAATTATATTGAATTATTGGAAGATAACTAATCTTGACGATTCTTGTATGCAGGATGGATTCGCATGTTACAAAAATTTCACAGAGCTGAAAGTAAATGTTTCGAGGATGTTGAAAGCGACAGTTTTGATGGATTTCCAGTCATCTAACATTTTTCATATTTGTAGAAATAATTTTCTAGTAATAAGTACATATCGAATTAGACAAACGTATAACAATAATATACCGTTTTTATTATTTTTAGAAATGTGAATTCTCTTCTACTCTACGGATGCTCAATTGGTATTACTGGTGTACAATTGCAGCAGATTATAAACAAAATAAGACCAACTACGCTTGAATTCGAAAGATGTGTTTTCACAGAAAACCTGCTATCAGACAAGGTATACTATTAATGGAAAATAAATTATTCATTTTGCGAAAGAGTTCCATATTTGACGTCGATATGAGACATGTAGTCTCTCCAAGACCTAGGTTTCCAGCGCGGTATCACGAGCGGGGGCGCTTGTTAGAAAAAATCAATGTAATTTGAAGAAAACGCACCACGTCGACCGATTTTACACTCATTTTATATAACACTGCGCCCCGCTCGTCATACCGCGCTGGAAACCTAGGTCTTGAGATAAACTATAGTTGTGATCGATTGACAATTAGTTTTTGAATGAACAATCTTTTCATAAAAGCTCTCAATTATAACGCCGGGTCAAACCCGATACGAATTTAAAGAACCGGCCCAAAATTTTTTACTTTTAAAAACTCCGGTGCAGCCCAATGAGAGGTCTGTCCTCGGCGACCGTTGAACCAATACATCGACAGTCTATCTCAATCAGTGTATATCATACTTTAGATGTTTACAAACTGTTCTAATCAAATCACAGTCACTGCCTGGCCAAACAATAATCATTTCCCCCAAATTACGGATGCAACATTGGATTCAATAGCTGAAAATATTCCTCCAATGGTCAAATTTGAAGATGTTAGGACTGGTTTCAGTCTAGCAAGGGTACTGGATCTAATTAAGGTAAGTGTGTTATCAGAATCCATAGAACAACTACGAATAATATGTATTTATCAAGAGTTAGGTTTCGAGAAAGGCTTGGAATTTCACGGGCCGGGGCCGGTGTCGAAAATTCAAAAAGTAGGACCGTGTAAGGACAATTTTTATGAAAAAATAGTATAGTATCCAAAACAATCAACATTTAAAGATTATTGCAGTCTTTATGGTTAATGCGGAAAAATAGCTCTGAAAACTAACTTTTTTGAACAATATCCGCTAAAAAGTTTGTAATAGAATTGGGCCTGCCGACCTTTTCCCACTCAAGCGATTTCAAGCGCAATCTTTTCTGAAGCAGCGGTTTGCTTAAAAATTAATGAAAAAAAACGGCGGATTGGGAGATTTTTCTCCAGGAGTACTTTAATTAAGATAACAACCCTTCTCTACAGGGTACGCAGTTAGAAACCCAGTTCTTAAGCACAGATTATACACAGAGGAAAGGACAAAACTCGTTTAAGAATGTATTTTAGCGAATATTTTTATTAATTTTCTAAACATTCAACGAGAACATTCATATTTATCTAACGCCATCATTATCCAGGATACTAGTTCAGTGAAACAGACTTTACATAAATTAAAAAAAGAGAAGAACTGTTTTATAGTGAATTATTGCGAACAGTGTGAATATATTGTAAATTAGTGGATTAGTTAATCAGGCATAACTTTTGTTATTCGGAGAAAAATCTAAGTTTATTAGATATCTCAATCATTTCTCTTAATCCAACTATTTGCAACATTTACTTCCGGAGATTACAATAACTCTCGCAAATACATATTTTTCTTTAGGAAGTAATTCTTAAGGACGTTGAACTGGAATGGAATTTCGGTCTATTAACCAATGAAGATGCGTCTTTTGACTTAGATGATGTAATAAAACAGATATGTTCTACTACAGAAGACGTTCTCTTTAATAGAAGAGATAATGAAACGGAACATGAATATACAGATTATAAGGTGAGATAAAGGAATTGATAATGAGAAACAATGACAGTAGACATCTCAAAATGGGCGGGAGGGTCCGACCTCTACAGATTTCAGGGCCCGCCGGATGCGCCTTCTGGATGGCAGAATTCTGAGTCAATCCCGTATTAAAGCCTGTGCTAACCAAGTCAGCAAGTTTTTATATAAAACATGACGTATAGTCAGATTCAAAAGTAATAAGGCCGTGTATGCTGCGTATTTCGCCATTTTCAACACTGCGCCTGTTGAGCAGATTGCAAACTTGCTTTAGCTCTGCCTTACTCAGACAATACTCCTGCTTATTAACACTGCCGTATTACTTTGGAATCCGACTATATACATCTTGATTAATCAATCGATTTAGGATATTGATTAACTATTAAAACAACGCTGTCTGTTTAATCCTACTCTTTTTTTATTTCTCCAATGTATAGTGCGATTCAAGACGAATAATGGAGTATCTCTTGCGTATATGTAGTATTTTTAACACCGCACCTGCAGGCAAATGGCACGCGCGTACTTGCAAAGTACAATATTGAACGGAGAGTAGCCGCAAGATGCTGGCGCGGATCTCGGAAAAGGGGCTCAGACGAGCGTTGAATTCTTTACACTCCATCATTACTCTTGGCGATGACTATATTACCTTTATTTTACCAATGAATATACAAACTTCCACCTGCAGCAATAATAACTGAACTATTTACAGATCTACACCTACACCTTAAGGAACATACAAATAAAGTTCTCTGTTCGAACGGCAGCAGCGGAAATTCAAGAATAATAGACGATATTAATAGGAATAATGATATTAAATATATATATTTGTTTTTTTATTATATTGATAGACGTCACTTGACTTGAACTCTAATGACATATTGTGTTTGGCAAAATTCCGGACGTGAAAATGACACTTGTTTATATAAGTTAACAATAGTTCTGCATCTGAATAACAGAAAGAATATTTTATATTCAAATTATTATTACAAATTCAAATTACAAATTCGTATGTGGCTATTCCTACCATCGAACGCTAACTAATAATAACTATCCGTGATCAATTTTAAAAATGGCCGCAAAAAATCAATAATATTTTAAATGTTCTTTATTTCAATCATGGATTTAACTTTTAATCTAAAGAATACGACAACACTTATTCTTCTTTTTCTTTACGGGAGGGCTTGGTGTGAATGGAATAGTGGTTGTTGGAAGCGATGCCGGGTCTGAAGTTATTTTATTTTGGATTCAGATATATTTAGTATTTAATGAACAAATATAGTCTGTTTTAGTGTTTAGAGAGCGCCGTTTCGTCTGAGTAAAATTGTCTTTTCGAATTGAAAGCCTGTTATCACGGCACGTAAACTACTAAAGGAGCTTGCAGTCTGAGGAAAGTTAAACAATATCCAAAACCTTTCATTCTATCGACAACTGTTAACTATTTCACTCGTTATTTGCAGAAGACGTACCCCCTCCCCCCCATAAAGATGTCATTCCTTGCAAACATATTCTACATAGTTTCTACCGGTTACTCAAACCCGTTTATTTGCCTAATTGCTACAAGTATAATAAGTAAACCTTAATTAAACATACCATATCTATATTCGATTATGAATATAGTAATTCCATATCGATTGTGAGCAATCACAGGCAGAGGATTCAATTCAGCGGTGTGAATATCGTATAAAAATTCCTTGCAACAGATCCTGAAGTAAAAAAGACGGTAAATCCCGCAGTGTTGGTTGTTCCATAGAAAAGATATTTATAGTCCAAAGCTGTCGGAAATACTTTCGAACTAAATGTTTCAGCCATTCACAAATTAACCGAATGGCGTTTTACTGAATGGTGACATAGTCCCAGGGTGGCCAAACTGGCGGTAAACCCCCCCCCCCCCCTGGGTCACTATTATTTCAGCCTAAGGTTAATACTGAGAGACAGTTTTATTTTTTTATTTTTGTATAAGACGTTGTAAATAATAGATAAGATTAATAATTGTGCTCTAATGTATTTGCTACCAGAACATCTAATGCAAACAAGTAATCTTCGTATTTGGCGGTTTAGAGAATAGTCCTGGCCTGGGCTATGATTTATCACTGATTCAGCACAAGCCAGTTTGGTAACCCCACGTAGCCCGCAGTGAGATTATTATCTGCCATTATTTTTAATTGATATCGTAAAAAGATTGATAAATAAAATGTCTAACGGTCGCCTCAAACTATTCGCATTTCTTTAAAGGCACATTCTACTCAAAA
>JAQGAV010003383.1:0-12608 GCA_034691345.1 Phasmarhabditis papillosa | reverse complement strand
TCCAACCGGCTGCAGCTGCATAGAGTTGTGAATTTCAGTCGCACACTGCTCGAATTACATGCCTCCAACTTGGAGTATCAAAGATCTTGGTGGATGAGTTTATTTGTAAATGGAGTTCTAATGCTTACATCTATGTAAACTGGAGTTATATACGTCAATTGGAAGCGGGCGGATGCGACGCGGCTCCTCCCAAAGCTCCGCCCATAGGGACATTGAAGAATCCTCTTATACAAATTCAACAGAATACACCTAAACCCTATCAGAAGTTAGAAAGTGGACGAATATTCCCAAGGGCGGTCATTTTAATGATTTTAAAGGGTATATCTCACAATTAACAACAATTTCGAGGAATCTGTTTTGTCGAGCAATATATAGATCCATGTTAAGAATCAGCTCTATTTCTCTGCCTTCTGCTTTAGTTTCTGACCGATTATTCTGGTATATTCATTTGACCAATAACTCAAACATCTTACAATATATTTAGAGATCTAGCATAACATAACATAAGGTCATATAAGTTATATGATAAAACATCTAACTTCTAACATTGTGCTCTCTTTATATCGAATTCAGTAATGATCTAAGTTATACTTTCATTCTAAAGAAAATAATAGTTGTTTCGTTACTTTATTTATTCTATTATTATTGTCTTTTGTTCATTGTTAGAAAATAACTAAAGTATGTAACTCTTAGTTGTCTATGTACATGAAGCCAACAAAAGAAGATTTGGAGCATATGGAGTTAACTGAATTTGAAATTCTACAGTTAAAGGTTAGATAGAAGACTAATATTCAATGTCTGTTTCATATAGTCCTTTAGAACTAACAATTATCTATAACTAATTGCAGATACAAAGAAATTATAGTCACAGAGTGCCGTATTGTGGATTTAGTTGGCAGTTAGAAATGCGCTACTAGCAATTCCCAGGCATAAGCTGCCATTTTCACACAGAGTTAAAGTCCATGTCTAAAGTTAACAAATACACAGCTCGTAAATGCTAACAAGGGAATTCAATCTTACTTATATACGATTATTTTCTTATTTAAATAGATGATTTGGTGTAAATTAGTTAGTGTTCCGTTTATTCATTTTGTCTTTCGTATTGGCTTAAATTCGGTTAAAATTCCTCCTTTCCGCGTTTTTCGCAGCAATTCGACCAGAAGCGGACAACTTTAAGCTGTAAACTCCACGCCACCCAGTCAGATAAAGGTTGCTGGGAATAGAGCACGTCCAACAAAGTGGAAAGGAATGTTTTCATTAGAGCATCCGCTTTTATTTTTAATTCTAAGTCATGAGCTGAACTTTTGTTTTTCAAAACCAATGATCTTCTTGGAATCACTGAAATTAATAGCAAAACAATCTATTTTACAGGGACTATTGTTAGCTTTACTATATTGTTTGCAAAGAGCGACTTCTTCCAACTCCAGAAGGAAAAGGCGATAAATTTTTTTTTCTCTTTTCAAATTGCGAACTGGATGAGAATTCGCGTTTTTGTGGAAATGGAGTGGACATTTTGCAAGCTTCAAATTGGTACTTCGAGGCACAAAAATGAAAACAAATTCCGCATCTAATGAATAAAAGAAGAGGAGCTTCATGAGAATGGGAGTTGTGGAGTAAAGAATTCGTGCAAGCCATTTAGAGAATCCTTACAGCGATGATCAACCATTTGCACTTAGGGGGGGGGGTATATTTAATAACTGCTTACATATTTTTTAAAACGGAATGATTAAAGTCTAATACGTATTTACATTCATATGAATTTTGAATACCTCCATAATCACCACACACCATACTTGCGTGTAGCGCGCTCACTGTGCACTGGCGTACTTTCGGTGTTGCATTGCAGTTTCTACTTTGAAACTTTGTTATTGTGTTTGTAGACAGCAGTAGACATACAACTGTCATTTGAACTACACCTGATTTCTCATCGATTAATCTATTAAAACTACAGCAAATAAAATAGGGGTATATTTAGATATATATGTAGTCTGTCTTTAAAGGCACGGTCTACTCAAAAATTTCGTCTCCATTTTAATGTTTAAATCGATAGACCTATCCGAGAACCAGAAGAAAATTTAAAAAAAAAACTAAAAAATATATACCATTTTAATTATAATATATACCAGTATACTGAAGCGATCAATTAATTTTATTGACACGCCCACTGCCCATCTCTGCAAAGGCGCGCGGACCGTAGTTTAGATGATATATATATATATATATATATCTTTATTGCAGGAGCACAATCGTCGTCGAGTTAAGAAAGTTGTTGGGTACGTGGCAGTTCTGTTAACATTTCTATCATTGTTATTAGTGGCATTTTCGTTAGCAATGGGACGCAAGATAGACTTAATGGGTGAGTGTAAATGTTAATCTGTCTATGTAACATAGACTTTGTTAAGTAGAGTTTTAAATATTAATCTTACCTCTTCTATACACATATCTTAAACACCTTTAAACATATAAAAACTAATTTTATGAACTAATAAAGACTGCTATTGATGTCATCTTAGCTCTACAGTATCTACATTAAGCATCCATCTTTTCTATAATGCCTTTATAAAGCTTTTCCCATTATATAGGAAATGGCGCCATTTTCCTAATTCAAATGGGAAATGCGAATGAATCTGGTGAAATGTTAATGTCTATCGTCTAAAGAACACTTTAATCCGAAAAAACAGCAAAATACACAAGGAATTACATATATGTATTTAGTTTTCAACAGTTAATGTAGAAAACTATTCATTAAGTATTTATATAGCGATTTACCCTTTGTTAAACAAAATTAGATCTAGTAATATTGTAATAAACCGTATTCCTGAGTAATTTAAAAATGAGGTTTAGTCATCCTTTGGGTATTCCTCTTAGGGATAATTTTTATGAAAAAATAGACTGATTTTGGTGAATATTTTGATAAATAGTATCTAAAAACATCAATAGGTAAAGTTTGTTGCACTATTTATTGTTAATAACGAAAAATAGCACCGAAAACTAACTTTTTGAAGAATATTCGCTATAAATTGTGAAAAGACTAGGGCCGGCCGGGGCCGAAAATTTGAGAAAGGGGCCGGCCCGGCCGGCCTGTTTCCAGCCCTGACCCATATTAACTACTTGGGAGCATAACAACTTTTTAGAAAATTTCTTTTGGCAATTTTTAAATTAACTCCTCAAAAGTTTGAGCATGAACAGGGCCGGGACCTTATAACAATGGTACAAATGTATTCATTTCTATATATCTGTACAAATATATTAATATGCTAGATTTTAAGTAATATTCAACTTTCTCTACAAATTTGACATAGTAGAAAAAACTGTTCCCGAAGGTTAAGGGTTATTTTCCATTGAATCCAGGTTCCCCTTATAGTGTACCGGATACTTCTTTATGAATGAATTCATTGTGCTAGAAGAGCAACTATAGAGAGTCTAACCCACTCAGTCTATTGTTACCTTTTTCTATTAATATTAACTCTAATAACAAAAACAATATTTACTATTTACTATTTTTACTAAATGATAGTGTCACTTAGTATATTCAGTGATCAATCATCTAATAGTTACCAAATTCCGAGAGTTGCTTGAATTGTTGTCTATAAAATTAGAAATTTAAAAGATTACGTGATTTGCCACACGCAATATCCACCATGTCTTGAAAATAAGTCGTTGCTTCAGCAAAATATAGGCTTTATCTTTTTCGTCTTAAGTACGAAATCGCCGGAAAACCCTGGAAACCGCAGGATTTTTTAACAAGCACAGTGGTTTAATCAATAAGTTTTTATTATTTCAGTATTAAAAGTATTTAATAAGTAATTTTAGTGGAAGAGTCGATGCGCAAAACAGCAGAAGAAGAATATCTAAGAACTGGAATCAACATAACTGAAGGAAGATAAAAATAATAAGTCTAGACCATTGCCAAATAACTAAGACTATTTACAACTTTTATATAATACATGGCTGTTACCATAAGGTATACACAAGCTCAATCTCATTGACGGGTCTATATTAATAATGATATTAAGCTTTTACATTTTAACCATCTCTATCTATATACTACATATTATGTATAAAAAAAGTAAATGATTTTATATTAATCATTTCTCTTGTTATTTAATTAGATGATCTTAAATCCGGGTCTGTAGTATTCTCAATAGAGAAACACTCATCTACGTAGCTTTATCTTACAAAAAAATGTATAATTCTAATATTTATTACAATATTAATGTGTTGTTATTTCATATATTCAAATATTTGGTATTGTTACCGTGTTTTGAGGATATTGGTTAGTGGTCTGTGCTGCAGAGTGTCGATCCTTATGTGTGCAATGCAATATAAAGTAAAACATAATAGATTAAAGCATTTACATAGCACACATAAAAGTCGTATAGACTAATTACTGAGAAAAGAAACACAGTTAAGTTTGTAGTTACAGTATTCCCGTATTGATTGATTTGTATTAAGTGTTACCGTACACAGCGACCACCTACAACGCTAAATCCAGGACAACAGGCATTCTCACACGGTTCCATCACTGTTCGCTCCCTAAAGTAACTTCTTATTAAGATGTCTTACTTCCTTACGACATCAAGAGAAAATAAATAAAAGAATAAGAATAAATGAGTACATGCATTTAATATTTGGGTGGTCTAAGTGTTAATAACAACTTACTGTTTACACCTAACTCCTCTTAAAAGAGCTAAGAAACCTCCGCATTCACCTTCTTCAGTCTTCTTCTGAGCACACATTCCACTGCATGGATGTGTATTACACACTTGCGTTTCCATTGGTTCACCGCTGTAATTACAGGCTTACATGCTTATTATATAAATATTAATGTTGTATTAATATATATGCTTAATATAAATGACTTACGTGCATGCACTTCCAGATGGGCATACTCTAGTTCTCATTCGGGAACCACATGCTCCGCAAGATGCCGTACAGGGAGTCCATGGAGTCCAAGCTTGCCATTGGCCTTAAACAAGACCACCGTGCGGGTATAAACAATTAGTGTTTATAATAGTGTTTGAACACTGATTACAGGTTACTATGTGAAAAGAAAGTGCTCTATTTTTAATAACTGTTTTATAAATGTGGTTTAAGCATCTGCACAACTGTCATATAGTTAGTATCAAAAGAGATGTTTCTAGTACAGTATTCCGAGTAGCAGTGGTGTTACAAAAAAATGAATGGAAAATCGGTAGATTGGCCGCCATTATTTAAAATAACCTTCATTTTATTTTAACACCGCCTCTATTTTGTATTGGGCGCGGGAAACATAGCTATTGATATGAGCAATATCATAAGTGGTAATATGTTATGGGTATTTGTGTTTTAAGCAATACTGTCAATTAAAATTAAGTATTATAGTTTCTATCATATATATGAAATATTTTATTCATAACATGCATGCATTCATCTGAATGAAGTTACAACACCTTTATTTCTATGAAATGATTTGGTACTATCCTTGGTTAACCCGTTTTGTCTATTTATAATATTGACAGTTATAAATAGGAATTTGTGTGTCGGCCTTAACATTAGTAGCGCTAGCAGTACCGTTGTACGCCAGCTAAAGACAAAATCTATTTTATTGTTGTAAGCAAAAGGGCTATATATATATAGTATTATTCAAAGGTAATAATAGAGAATACAAAAGTTCATAAAAGAATCTCGTTGAAGACTAAACGAAAAAATACGCAAGTAACACCCCATTATTACTGTTCCATAAGACTATATATATTGTTAAAGTAAATTCTTACCAGATAGCGGCACGGATCTTGCTCTTGCTTCAAATCCCTTGCCGCCTCTGTAAAAGGAGCGGAATAGAACTACTAGATCCTCAGTAGCAGAACGGATTACTGTATTCGGAGTACCGTAACAACAGTATCTAAATTTAGGGTTTTTTAATAACATAATTATTATTATTAAAGAATATGTATTCTTTAATTACCTCATTCCAGTGTTTGCAAAGTCGGTAGAATTACGAACTTCTACGTAGTCCATACATAAAGAGTGTCGAACCTACAAATAATATATTATATATGAATTACTTAATATTAATAATACATAATATTTATAATTATCTTTTAGCCGCCTACCTTACAATACATTTCAAATTCTCCTATAAACTGCATTTCTACAATTTGTCCAGGCGGAGCACTAAGAAGCCAAGAACATTCCTGACCTAAAACAATTAGTTTCACCATTAATAACATACACTTATTAAAATATTAATAAAGAGATAGTAACTATTTTTAGTTGTAGAATTTCTTATTTGTGAAATAGTGTCATATAAAAACACTCAGTTTCAAGTTTTATGGAAGTAGGGTGTAAATCGGTTTAATTAATCGTAATTGTTACAATTGTACTGTATTTCTTTATTACTAACCTTCTTTGAATTCTCTTGGATATCCGGGACTACTAAACCGCTGCCATCCTGATGATGCCTCAAACAAACACATATATTATTAAGATAATATTTTAGTTATATATGTTTTATTCAGTCAAGATATTAATTCCTTGTTTTAGTTTGAGTTGTTAATTTTTGGCAATCGCCAGCAAAAAAGGATATCCTATACCGGCCTGGCCCCTGGTGAACCATTTCCAAAATATTTGTTACTCAGTGTCAGAAATACATAATAGGCTCTCAGATATACTTTAGAAGGAGTCAAGCCAGTATTTTTACAACTCAATGAAAATTCCGCATGACCTTCCGTTAAATATCATTGATATAGTAAGTCTATTTACTTTATTGTTTGTAAGTTTCCAGGAAGTTTAGTCTAGTGTTACTGTATTGAAATCCACGAGTATATGAGGATGTGGACTCGATTCCCCTTAACTGCAGAAGGCTTGTCAAACCATCAGCCCTTTATACACAATTAGTGTACCCTAAGACTGAATGCTAGAATGCTCTGGTTCTGGTATGAATGGTGAAAACCCTGCCCCAATGAAATCCTCTATTATTCTGATTTAGGATATTCAGGACAGTAAACACTTTAACATCACTACTTGATATATATTTGTTACTGTATATTAATCTTCTCTTACCTGTATTCGACCACCACAGGTTGCTCCATAACCAGGCATTACTTGCTCGCAGAACTGACCCGTGAATCCGTCTGGACAACGACAACGATCACACCTGGCAGATTATATATATATATATTTAATTACTTACTTACTGTGTTACTGGCAATACTATCGGAAATTTTTAAAAAACATTTTAATATAGCAGCCGTAACTATTTGTTATATCGAGTGTCGTGTTGAACTTTTCAAAATATATTTGTAGAGTGAAGGTCAGTTTAGGTATTTTAAGTGTTCTTTATATTTTTAATATATTATTTTTTGCTATATTAAAATTTCCCAGTGCATTTGGCGTATTCCGTGCTGTAAGTAGACCACGCCCTATATTCTGAGGGCAAAACGCGCATTTTAGTGAGGAACCGCCTATTTATCCATATAACTTATTAGATGTTACAAGATGTTACATAAGACAAAGTTTAGTTAGATAAATCATTTAACAAAAAAGTATTTAAAGGTATAAATAAAGTATATATTAAAATATATAAGAAACCTTCTAGGATCGGTGTAGCCTCCCCTCTGACAAGGTAGTTTCCGTGCACATACATTTGAGCAATATATCTTGTTCATTAAACGAATGTCGTTGAAAGAAAGTTGATCTCTCTGTCCTAAAAAGACACAGTACTTTCTACTATTTAAATAAACTATTGCTTCTTCTCGAATAACTCAAATGAGCTTAAATACTTTGAATAACCATTTCAAATGAGCTTAATTGAAATAGTACCATTCGTCTAGCCTTTTTACCGTATAATTCGGTTAGCAATAATATTTGTTAAATAAGGTTTCTGTTCAATATAGTTATCATTGTATATTCTTACCTATTGTTTTTTGATAATCTGTTACAAAGGTGTTGATTGTGTAGAGATCGTCATAACGGGAAAAGGCTTTACTTCTAAATAAAACATAAATAATAAAATATATTAAATATATATTCTCTCTAACTGTTAACCTACCTATAATGCATAATGCTTCCATAGTCATAGGGCACTCCTGCATTGTCTACATCATCTGGATCCTCTTTTAGAAATTGACCTTTTGAATCCTAAACATATATTTATGCTTATTTTAAAACAAAGTTTAAGCTTCTTTAGTCAACTGGATAGCTATAGAGCTCTGCGGAGTCCAGTTTCTGTTCAATTCTCACCCTAGCTACCTTGATCCACCTAACTGAAGTAACAAAAATAGTAAAAGCTAGAAACGAGGCTTTTCTGCTTAAACGATATCGAAATAGAAAAAGCCGCGCTAAGGAGGCAATTAAAGGGATATATATATATATATAATTAAATTGTTGCTAACCTTGTCTATATTTTCCCATCTAACATTAACAAATTGATCTCTATCTGGACGTGACTGTTCATGCCAGAAACCCAAAGCATGCGCCACTTCATGAGCTATCACTCCTAGCTAAATATACATATAAATATAGATATTCAATTGTAGTTAATACATATATACTAATAAAATTCGTATTTTGCAGTTGGTGAACGATTACATTAAGTATTCTTTACCAACTTTCTGAGTTACAATCACAATTTTGAGATTTAAAAACAAATAAAAACTAAGAAATAGTGTCAATGTATTGACCAGTAAAGGATCATACCCTAATGCATTCAGGAGCAAGCGAAACAAGTTGTTCTTCTCCTAGTGGATGGCGACCAACATTAGAAGCACACCCATCTACATCAGTGAATACTATCCTAAATATCAGTAAGTTTAAGCTAAAACAAGAGCTTATACTCTAATACTTATTTACTAAAATATTATAATTGTTATATTAATTATAATAATAAATAATCCCCCATTGTTCGTATATTATATGTTTGCTTGCTCTTGGATGCACGTTAAAGGCACTGTACACTCGAGAATAGTTTTTTGATTTTAATACCCTAATTTATAGAGGCATTAATACTGAGTTGAAAAAACGAATATCGATTTTTTTACGATCATTTTGAGCCAAGTTATGCTGGCCTGCCCTGCGGCCTTTGCATGAATTTAGAACTCGTGAACTGCGACCAAATTCGAAAAACTAAAACCATTTCTACCATTTTAGTGGCTTAAAACGTAATTGCTCGGAAAATAATTACAATATTCCTTATAGAATTAGGTGTTCCAGCACTTTTGTTATTAATTCGACTACAGTAACCCAAGTTAAGCAGAGCAGATATACCAAAAACTAAACATGGTCTAAAATCATTCGTTTTTCTTCAAATTTTTTGATATGTATATCATTTTGGATAACTTTTTAACTTGAATAATATAAAACTATAAAATTGACAATAAAATTTTGAGTATACCGTGCCTTTAATATACTACTTGTGAGTTTAAAAAATCAATGTAAATATATTATATCTATAAATACTTTTTCAACAAGTCTAAGTTTAATGAGTTTAATATAATAATGAAACTACAACTGAATCTATATGTTTATTATTAATTCTAATTATTAAATATATACCTGTTACCAGAGTCAGCATTATCATTTCTAACAAAATTAAGACAAGTTATATTATGCCAATGTTCCAATGCCAATTCAATGATACGTTGTTCGCGGGCGGCTAAAATTAATATTATTTGCATGGGTAGCATGGTAAATGTATGTTGCGTATTCTATATGGGTGGGATTATTTAACTTACTGTGTGATCCATCAAAACCATATATGATAGGTCTTGTGGGGTCCCATCTTCTCAAATTGGAGCCGATGAACTTTCGTTTAACTCTCCTTGGAAAGGTACTTCTAGACTCTCTTAGAGCATTTGCATAGATTTTGCGAGCTTGATAGGGAAAAAGAACAATGTCCCCTGCAATAAACAATGTATATTTAATTGCTTTTAATCTAAATTAATTTATTTAATACTTAGTAGCTTACTAGAAGATATCAGCAGAATTCACAAATCTCAATCTCTCGAGATTAAACTATTAATTCTAATTTTGCAAATTAGTCAGTCATACAAAATATGTGGATCAATAAAATATGTTTGATTATG
This sequence comes from Phasmarhabditis papillosa, assembly GCA_034691345.1. Taxonomy (NCBI): domain Eukaryota; kingdom Metazoa; phylum Nematoda; class Chromadorea; order Rhabditida; family Rhabditidae; genus Pellioditis; species Pellioditis papillosa. The sequence continues at coordinate 2,544 of JAQGAV010003383.1, read as the reverse complement.
TTTATTCAAGAAGAAGTGTTCTTATTTTTATTTAATTATAATCTCACTGGAAAATAACAAATTGGCAAAAATATCCTTTCTGTTTTTGCTCCTTCTACTTAGGGTGAGAATTCGGTAGCATGAATATTACGCGCTGAGCATTTGCGCCCCGTGCAGTCAAGGTAACACGTAATTTACAGTTAGCGTTCAGCAAAGAAATAGTCAAATAGCAATTTTAGACTTAAAATAAGCTTGGTTGGACGGTAAAAGTAGAACAATTATTACACCCAATTACAACTTAAAAGGTCCGACTGCTAAGCCCGTGTGCCTAAGCCTATTTTTAATAGTTTTCTTATAGCTGTGCAGTCTTTACATGTGTTGAAACTACTTGTTCAAAAAGTTATGCATTGCAAGTTTTTCAGAAATGAAACACAAAACAATTCTTTTAAATTGGTTTTGACTTCTCAGCATCTTGTTCTTGGACTAACTAAAGGACCAAGCTAACTATCCCTCAAAATTGTTTTGATAAATATTTGGTATTTGTTGTTTTTATTGCACGGCGCCAAATGGTCAGCGCGCAAATGATCAGCTCGCAAATGATCAGCGCGCAAAGTTCGCATCGCCGAGAATATCGGTGCAGGACATATTCGGATAATCGGGAATACTCGTCCCTTGCAAGAAATATAAATTTACTTTCTTGAATCTCAACCTAGGTTTGTAGTGGTCGTCAATTGTCGGAACACTAGAGGTGAATCTATTTGGAATTTTGAAGCTCATCCAACTAACCTTCAAAATGTCTTCCATGTTCTTCAGGGTTAAGAACTTCAATTTTATCATCATTCTTCATTCTTCTATTCCAACCTTTTAGTATTGATTCTACCTGAGTGTCCAACTAAAACACATAATATAGGTTATATAAGTTATATAATATAACAGAAAAATATGATTTCTTTCTTTTTTAAGTTAATCTTTGTATCCAAATAAGTTTTTAATAAGAATGCATGATTATCAGTAAAAGACTCAAGTAACCACTATATGCATCATACTATTTTATATAAAAAGTCTCCTCTATCATATTTTATTATTAAGTTGTTCATTTTAAAGAGTCTTGTGGTTACGCTGCTGAACACAATAACACACAAACCAGTTATTATATTAGACACAAACAAATATATTATATTAAACTTATATATATAGTCCGCGGCAAAATCTCATGTTTTTGGAAATGGTTGACACCCCTGTGGACCAATATAACGCTGAATTGCGTACATTCGAAAAGATACTTTGATTATTTCCTTCCTTTGTGATTTTTCCAACTGATTTCTTTAAAATTATAATGTAGAACTCATCTTCCAGCTATTTTAAACAAAACAATATGATTTTTTCTTAAAATCCCCATAGAAAAATGCGTTTAAAGATATTGCAATACTTTAAGAATTTCGATGATTATCACTGCGCAATGTTCGAAACCTATGCTTACATGAGATTCGTCCGTAGACTATATATTCTACTTAAGAATTTTATATTTGTGGTATGCCCGTTAAATAGACTAAAGCATCTGAAGTATCGCCGGTAAATACAGAAGAGAAACTGTGCAATCTTCCGGTAAAGCTTATTTCGAGATATTAGAAAATTCAACTAAAGAATGCTTGTCTAACAGAAAGGGTCCAATTAGCTAATTGTCGCGAAATGTATTTAATAGTGATTTTACTATATTTAATAATAACCTATATATTATATTATCTATAGTAGGTATCAAGAGCTAAGATTTCAACGTAGCATCCCGGGGAGCATCGGTGTTTATAAACATCAATAGAAATCAATAAAAGATTTCTACAATAGTACATTTGTTTTACTGTAACACCTTCTCTCTCAAGGTTACTGGGTTTGCTCTTTATATAGATTATATACGGTCTATTTACCTTCTGTGGATGAATACTCAGTTGTAGCTGCTTAAGCTTCTCCATGTATATATTAACTTCATCCTCATCTTGTTTAGATAATCCCATTCTTTGTTTTTTCTCATCTATCGATCTTTTACGCACATTTCTTCTCTCAAACACATCGATTTCTGTTGATCTGTCCTGTACAAAAACTCTTTATTAAGAGCTAAATTACAGTTTATTTTACTATATCTAGTAAAAACTAACCATCATCTAAATAAGATTTGTTTTTATTTGTAATTGTACTTTTCTTAAAGAATCTCGAACCCTATACTTATACAACTATAGAAGATATACAAGAATAGGGTAACCCAAAATAAAGTTAAACTACTTATTCCATTAGAAACTAATTGTCAAATTATAGGCCTAAGCAGAAAAAAATGCATTGTCAAAAAGATGTGTATAAGCCATTAATATATTCAAAGTTTACCAAAAATATTCAAAATTATAATCTTATTCTTAAGGAACTTTTTTTTGCTATTCACACTACAGAGACTGGGTGAGAATAGCATATTTTTGTATTCCTAGACCACCCATTGATAATAAAAGTATCTACAACAAGGCTGTTGCTTATACAGTACATAAACTCTCTTGTACTACTACTCATATATATATATATATA
>JAQGAV010003382.1:0-12611 GCA_034691345.1 Phasmarhabditis papillosa | reverse complement strand
GTGGCGAGACGCAGACTGGCGGTAGAACTTGCTGGAAAGGGTTTGAAATACGTGCGTAAAACATGTAAGTTTGCAGCCCAATTAATATAAAACCTCTGATTTTACATTGTCTAATATTAAACTAATATTAATAATAAATAATTTATATTTAAACCTTTAAATAAAACAAATAAAAGTTAGTTTTGACTACTATGTTAGCCCAATTTCAACAAATTGTAAGGGATTTATGTTTTGCTAACGCGTTCACCGGAAACAAATTATATGCTTGGAATAAAGTGTGTAGGTCTACAAGAAGATAGAAAATCGATAAATGGTTAAAATGGTTAGAAAGTAAAATATGTATTTAAGTAAAGGTGGAATTTGGACTAGTTCAAAACGAATCATTCTTTCGAACGCAAAAATATAATATCATCTGAAATGTTAAAATGGGGAAATGCGTCGGTAACACGGCGGTAATATTCTTGAAGCCGACTATATTAAAGGTGTGTGACTCCAAAGGTTTGCATAGAAAAAGGAAATAAATTTTGAGAAGAAGAAAATTTTTAAAGTAGTGGTTTTACTATACGTTACTTAAAGTTATCTTTATGTGAGGTATACATTCGAGACACTGTTAAATCTCTTAAAAATCAATACTTTTTCATTACATTCTTCCTTATGTTTATAAATGTCAAGTTGTTGAGAGTGCTTTGACCTCTGAGTATCACAGGGCATTTCGAAGGTTTTTTTTGTTTCCTTGTTATTTAAATATTTTTTGAAAAAAATAATTCCCTTATTTCTTCTCAGCAATCGTACTTTGCTTTTGGAGAAGTGGAGTCTGGGCCAAATATGTAGATAACATATAATAGTCAACTATTATTAATCCCGCACAATGAACTCTTGTGTATTCTTTATATAGGATCATCATATAACTATTTTTAAATCTCTTAGACTATATAAGTTACATAACTAGTCAACCCCTTGATTTAGCAATGCACCCAACGGCAAGTTATCAAAAAAAAGGCGTGATACCGCCTTAAAATTGATATCAAAACAACATTTTTAGTGGGTAAAGGGTAATAGATTATAATTACTAGTACGACTTGTATAGTTAGATTAGTGTATTTATATTGTTTATATATTTTTCAATTATCTAACAAACTTTGATCTTTTTATCGAGCGTTTTCCATTTGAGAGCAGCTGCAAGGCCGACTGCAATGACTAATTCAAAAATACTTTGGGAACATTGCCATATTTCAGTTTTGATTTAAAATATTTCTACTATGTTTATATTTAGTTAATGACAAAGTTATATGTTTGTATTAAGTTTACTTTCAGAGTTGTGACTGTGGATTCAACCATGGATAACCGGGCTGTATTTGTGAACGGCCTCCCACTTCAGTAAGTAAATTGGCAATACATATTTAATATTACAATAATAATAATATATAAAAACATTTATAAATCCACAATAAAAATTTTCGTTAGGTTTTCATATTGTTTTTGCAGCACAACTCAAAAAACGATTCGTCAATTTGTGTGTGAACCCATGGAAGTTAATGATAAGGGAAAATTCGCAATTTTTATAAACCCTTTAAAGCCAAACGCCAAATTTGTAAGTTATGTTTATCTATATTATTCTATGATTCAAAATAATTGTTGATTCTCCAACGGAAAATGTTTTTCATTCATTCTTGTATCTGTTGAGAAGAGACAGTTCTCTCTTTTTGTAATAATTAAAATAATTATTATTATTTTGTAGTTAAAACTTTACGTTACACTGCTCTTCTTATCTTTAGAATATGTTTTTAGTTATCTGCCAAGATTATATTTGAAAGTCATGCGGCGGCACTTAGGTTCATTGAAATACAGAATAAGAAACCAATGCCCGGAGAGATAGAACCCTTGCATTGTAGGTTCTATGAGCCTAGAGAAAGCATAAATGTAAGTTAGATAAATATATTATGTATTAGAGATGGGTTGCTCGACCCAAAAACAAATTTGTAGCTCGACCAAAAGACCACTTTTGCCAATTCCTCAAAGCCCGAGCTTGCGTGAAACTGGCCCAAACACCCGACTCTAGCGCCTCCACGCCAGTATACTGTCATATTTGAGAAAGTTCTTGGGGTACAGCAAAAGATTATTAAATACAACAAAAATGATCCAACTAAGACCGCATACCTGTAAATGCCTAATTTGCTACACGCTGTATATTATCCCATTGAAAAACGTTTTCTTAAATCATAATTTAAGAAAAACTGTATTGGTCTTACTAGAAATCTTTGTTTAAAATCAATTTGTTTCAAGATAGCTGGACTAATTCATTATGATTGTATATGATTTTTCATGTTATAGGAAGCTACTGTGCTTGTGCAAGGTCTACCAGTGAAGTAAGTATATTATTTAAAGTTTCATAAATAATACAAGACAAAATAATCTTATTATACAAAATAGTAAAACAATTATTATATTAAAAATATTTCTAGTCTGATAGCAGAAGATGTGTTTGATTATTTCGAGGAAGAGTCGTCGGGTATATCAAAGGACATGGGGGGAAGACCCAAAGTTAAGATAATCAGCCGTGAAAATGGAAAGGTATTTAAAATATATAACATTATTAATTTGACTGCTGGTGAATCTTAATTACCAACTAATTCAGTAATATTGTTTATAAAAAATTAATTATTTAAGAGAAAAATTAATTTGTGTACTTAACTTGAACATATTATTACTCTTAATAATTTCTACCCCACATTGCTATAAAAGTTTAAGCAAACCCGGATTTCTTAACTACGAAAGTGTTTATTTTTATCAGCATCACCTGTGGTCGTAGTATAGAACTGCCCGGGTGGGTGCCCGGGCAGATCTATACTACGGCCACTGGAACTATATTTGTATTAACTTATTCCCTTTTGTAGTTATTGGCTCAGCTCACATATTCGACTAGCGCCGAAGCGAGGATTTGTGTACTAAAGATGGACGGTTCGCGTTACAGAAAACGAGAAGACCACCCACTAAGTGTATCATTAGTTAACACGCCTGTAGACAAGGATCCGACAGACAACAAAATACATCAATTGAATCAAACTAGTAAGCAGACTCCTAAAAAAACACTTTTACTCAATGTTATAGAAGACGAAGCCGGCACTTCTAGAACTTGTGACATAGACAATCGTTTAGTTTATGTATCAAATCTACCTACAAGGTTAGAAAACAAAGTTTATATACTATATTTATTATTTGTTTAAGGGTAAAAGTACCGAGTATTTACTTCTTTTTTGCTGGTTTTGTCAAAGGCATCAGTAAATATGACAGTGGCGTTCCGAAAATTGCTCTAATTAGGACAAATTATAATAAGGTATGTTAACTCTTAGATTAAAGGTTTCTTTCTTCAAGTTCACGATGGGAAGAATTCTAAATTCAAATGAGCTTAAATATTTTGGTTCTGCCTTTAAAAGTTTTAAAGTTTGTTTATTCATTTTACGAAACACGAGATCACAGATGTTTGGAGCGAAGAAGTGAGACGAGGGAACCATAGAAAGTGGGACTTCATAGCACAGCACCCAGAGAGTGGAGGCCGCGAATCAGAACAATTTTGCAAGAATTCTTTCTTCGGGGGGATTCGAAACATCGTCCATTAGCTTAAGAGGCGGAAGCTTCTAATCACTGGGCCACCACGTCCCCAAAGATATAAAAGCAAGAAAAATATTTGAACTATTTTGATTGAAACATTCGATCCATAGTTTTAGGTTGAAGCGAAAATCCAGTTTGATTCGGAGCAAGAAGCACTATTGTGCACTCGTAAAATGGACGGGCGGTTCTTTGATGGTTTAGACGAATTTGAAATGAGAGTAAAAATGTATAAGATGAAAGATAAAGCAGAAGTACCATTACCAAACACTCAAGAGGACCCCGAAAATGAGCAGCCAGTAAATCCGACGGCAGTTCATATCAGCACACTTCCCATCTAGTCAGTTATATTTTTTATTTTAATATTTTTTATAAGATGGGGTTAAAAATTATCTTTTCTTAAGTTGTCTTTGGTAAAGGATTGGTTCTTTTTGTTTAGATTTAGTCAAAAATATATGAGAGTTAATTGCAGAATGTACGAGATTATAAGAAATACATTTATTTAGCATAAATGCACACAGTCTCTATCATTATTTGAAAACTCGGGTAAAGGGAATTCTTCTGGACGAAAACGGCCGGCCAGCAATCGAAATACTCAGCAAAGGCTGTGGAAAGGTACTGTTTTTAACTTTAAAAGAGCGCGGTATCCAGGGGAGTAGGGGTGTTTTAGAAAAACAAATGAAAATCGGTGGCTTTTTTTCAAAAGTACATTCATTTATGTTAAATGCCACTTCTTCCCGCCTAGCTCTTTCAACCGAATGTACAACTCAACGTTAAAGAGCCTCGTCCGGTAGCTTGGTTTAAATTTTAAATTATGTTTTAAATAATAAAACCGATCTTCCGTTGCATATTGTTAGAATACTTTAAACTATATATAAAATTATTTATTCTTTTTACTTTAATTGTTTTATTACAGGCGGTCGCTAAAGTAACTTTCACGACTCCCGCATTGGCAGATGATTGTATTGTCAAAATGAATGGACATTTGTACCAAGGAAACCAACAGTTCTCACTGAACATGAGAATTTATAAAGAACTAAGGCCAGCAAATAAAGGAATTAAATTATGTGAAAAACCAATCATATTCACAGGTACTGTAACTTTTATAAGTTTTTATAACAAGTTGACACATTATGTTTACATTCGGGTGGTTGCATGAAGCTTTAAATTTTCCAAGCCTTAGAAACTTTAAATAGAACAAAAACATGACCTTTCGATGCTTGTTTTGTACAATAAATCTGTCCTGCAACTAAGTTAAAGTAATGGTCAAAAGACGACAACAGGTTTTTTAGTTGTGCAAAAACTATGAATAGCAAATATACATTATGTTTATTTAGAAAATGCTGAGCCTGATATCTCATCGGAGACCTGTTCAATTCATGTTGGTGGTCTGCCTAGCGGGTATGTTCTCAAATGAATTTTATTTCATCACACTAACTTTAGAGTAACGATCGAACAAATAGGAAACTTTTTCGAATCTCGCATGCCTGGTGTTAATCGTCACGAGAATGGAACGTTTGATGTGGAAATTCTGAGAAAAATGGGTCGACATGTAAGCTAGTTGAAACATTTTGCCAGCCTTTATTTTCAATAAAATTAGTTGGTATACTGTAAGGTAAACTAATACTAAAATATTATATACAGAGAACAATAAAAGTTCAATCTAAACTGATAAATACAACTATTTATTTAGGAATTTGCTAAAGTTAGCTATAAGAATAAGCGTATGGCTGAGGCTTGTGTACTACTGTTGCATAATACTCTCTTTGATAAAAAGGAGAACTGCAATATGCATATATCCTTGTTTAAACTGAAGACTATGGTAGTCAAAAAAGGTATGCTGGAGAAAAATTATTGTGCTTTATCAAATTATATATATATTTTAGTAACCTTTAGAACAAATATTATGGTCATTAATCTATTTTAATAAGCAATATTGCCTATACCTTATATTTTAGAAGCAGTTCAAAACCTTGTAAAGTTAATGGATAATAATAATGTAGCAGATCCTGATGATGTTGGTAAGTGTATATTGAAGGTCTAACTAACAAAACTCTTAGTTCTTAGTTAGTCTTAGAGTTTGTTATAATCAAATAATTATATTTTCAATTCCTGTTGGTTTTTTTCATTTAACTTTCTTCTTACCTCTCTAAAGAAATTTTGACACCGTTTTCACATACCGTTCCAAAAGAAAGAGAATTTTTCGTTTATCAAAACGTTCTAAGGAATTATATATCAAAATTGTTTGCATTCGAGATATATTCATTTTGGCTCGGGTTACTGTACTTTTACAGTTAAGTTATAACTTAACTTTTTATGAACTTGGGCGCGACGGCACCGTAATTATTTTTACAATCATTATTTTTCTGTCATCTAAAAACAGTTTTACTACAAATTTTATACTCTTTCAAGTAAAATAAACTTATTCAATATTTTTATTACGTTAGCATCGCCCAGGACGAAAATGTGGCTGATACTCAAATATAGTGACACCCCATTTTAATATTTTACTTACAAAAAAAAAATATTTTTGAAGGAAAATTCGAATTATACCAATTGCGCTTTCCTCCTTAAAGTTAGTCAAATTTAATTTGTCAAGCAAAAATTTAACATTAAATGATTTATAGACTACACAAATGAAGAGATGACTGCCGATCGTATTCTATATGTGCGAAACTTACCTGCACAGTTAGTTAATTAAATTTTATTTTATAGATAAGTTGGTTTAGGACCACCATAGATGATATTCACCTATTCTTTGAGAGTAAATGTGCCGGTGTGGCACTTGATGCAGATGGGCGACCGATTATTACTATGAAAGGAACCCATCGAGAGGTAGAAAATTTACTCTAATATTAAAGTATTAAAGAAAACAAGCTTACTTATTAAAGTAACAAAAATAGGTTTAATAATATTCGTTTGTTATATATGACTAGTTTTTCTTTCTTTATTTTATGTAAACAACCCCATGTTAAAAAAAAACTAAAAAACTAAAGCTTCAAAATTAGTTTGACTGCAATAGCCTGACTTGAGTTTAGATAAAGTATATATGTATTTCAGTATCCTAAGATCTCGACAACTACAGTATTATTTCAGCGTTCTACTGCGACTGTTGAATACAAAAACGAGCTTTGTGCACTCCGCTGTGTAGCCTTTCTGAATAAAGTACCGTTTAATGGGATGAAGGATCATCTGTTGGGCGTGTCCATTTACTACCCCGGAGGTAGAGCAGCGCCTAGGAACAATAATAGAGGTATCATATTAATATAATATAGTATTCATATATTTTTATTACTTGTACTTATTCTGATACCCTACAGGCTCGACCCTAGAAGATACTCCAAAGATGACTGTAAAGAACGTAGTGTATGTTGATGGGTTTCCTAGAAAGTAAGTTACATTTATGGTTAGACTTTTAATTATAATTATTCAGCGCAACTGAAGAAGGTATAATAGAGGTATTCGAAATTGTCGGAAAAATAAGAAAAGTAACTCTTTTCAAGAATGAAGATGGAACATTCTTTGTGAGTTTTATAAGTAATTGTTAAAGTTCACCTTTTATAAAACTAACAAATTTTATAACGTAAGTGCTTTATATTATTCACCTACAAAACATATATATGCTCTTGAAATACAGTTACATTTAGCAGTTACAAAATACAGTTATATGTATAGCGAAATACTTCCAACTTTCAATTTAGTATTTTATTTACTGAATACTTTTCAATAATTCTCTTAATTTTCAATTTTCAATTTTCAATTTTCAATTCAACTCATTTTCTTTATTTACAACTTTACAACATTATAATGTAATAAAACTATGAATTTTAGGGACGGGGCACCGTTTCCTTCGAAAACTCGGCCGCCGCTGAGCGCTGTATAAACTTGTTCAATGAAACCCATTTTCATGGAAATAAAAAAACTATGAGGATAAAGTTGTTCGAGAGTAAGTTTTGCTCATAACAAATTAACTGAATCACTTAAAATGTTAAAAGTTTATTTTTAGCAACTAAAATTCGAAGAATGACCCGTACAGGGGGGAAGGAAGCTCGCAATGAAGGTGTTCTTTTCGGAATTGACCATAAGAGTATTACTGGATTGAGTAAACATGAGAAATTGGAGATGAATAAACCTAAAGAACTGTAAGTTTAAAACTCGTTTACATGGATTGATAATCTTCAAATCTGAAAAGACGTGAAACGTCTATTTACAAATTTTCAGAACATTAAAATTTTAGTTTGTTTTGTACGGCTAAAGTCATGATGACAAAAATATTAAACTAAATCGCCCGGTCAGGAAACTCGATTTCCAGAGTCGTTCCTGTTCACGCATACGACTGTATCGTCTGCTTCGAGACCTGGCCACAGCCAGAAATGATCGGATGTGTTCCTGTAAACGAGACGGAAGTCGATATGGGTGGGTTAGAACACCCATTTGAGTAAATAATAATTACAATATAATAGTAACAATAAATCAATACAATAGTACAGTACACTTTTCATTTTTATTTACTTACTTTTTATTTTAGAGACCCATTACATATGTTTGGAGTGTGCACGAAGACATGCCGAGTAAGACTGTTCATTTGGAGCTTTAAATATTTGCTTTTCAGGGCCCTAACCACAGACGGTGAAGTAGGCACAGGCGGCACCGGCCTGCCGTGCTGTACTGGCAGTTGCAAGAGGGTTATTATTTGGGTTGGTGGTTTTTTTTAAAGTAGTTTTTAATATCGTTTTTGTTTAGGTGAGGTGAATAAATACCTAGATGATAACACCGTTCGCCTGCTTGAAAAAAGGATGACTTCTGTTGCACTGATGGGTATAGAAGGAATCGAATTGTAAGTTTATCTAGCTGGGCGGTCAAAACATTTTCGGAACATTGCTAAATATTGCTACGACTCTCATAGAAAGTGGGCCCGGTAGACCCCAGGTCTTCTCATATAGTCTATATAAGTAATCACACCGTACAATTTCCAAAAAAATAACAAATATATCTTATTCTTTACTTCTATTTTCAGTTGCAAAAGTTGCGATTATGGGGCTTTTATTGAAGCTACCACCATTCAAATGCAGTACTTTCACTGCGCCAATCAACAATGTCAGGCGGCCTTCTGCAGGTACAATTTTGTTCTGTTTTTCATACATCTTTGCTCTGAGATATTGTATTTAGCTTGCTAAGTAATCAATGTAGAATATTTAAGAATTTGTAAAATCGACCTGCTTCCGCACACTGGAAAGTCATGTGAAGATGCCGACCCCGTTAAAAAGCAGGAAAAGGCTCGAAGAAAACAGTACGTCATACATTATACTTTATAGTTTTATTCAGAGGTGGAAATTTCAATGGCCAGGCCGGAGCCGAAAATTCAAGGAACGGGACGCCCCGGCCGCACTTTTGTCAGCCCTGGTTTTACTTAGAACAAGAAAACCGTTGTAAAATGAAGTTGGGGCCTTTAAAACTTTATGTATGTTAAAAATAAATAATGATTTATTTTTAAACTGGCAGTAAAAATGTTTGCAAACTAGAAGCTCATTTTCAGCGAAGAAGAGCTTAGCGCAGCTGTCATTCGAATCTGTCGGAATTGCAAAACACAGTTCCAGAAGGTAAGATAAGCATAACACTTAGTCGAATACTGCATTTTCTTTGTAGCTAGACGGTTGCAATAAAATGGTATGTGCTACTTGCCAAACAACCATGTGCTACCTATGTAGGGAGACTGGAATCACCTACGACCACTTCGCGAATGGGTGAGAACTTGTAATATAAACTAACGTTTCCAAGAAACAATCATGTGTGCCGGTATGGACCGTCCCGACTTACTACTCGAGACAATATCAGAAAACTTAACGAATTGCTACTTGTAGAACGTACAAAACTAGTACTTCAAACTTAATAAAATTAAGTGTCAACGGTAGAAATAGGCTACTTTTATCTTTATAGAAGATGTCAACAAAACACAGACGCTACTGCGTTTGACAATGATCGACTTCAAGAGATACAACGTAGAGCTAGAGAAGCTATGGATACAGGTGAGACTCGTTTTATAATTGAAAGATATGCCCCCAACAGTCCATTTACAAATGTTTAAAACCGGTCACTGATCTAAACTTGACATTAACAAAATTCATACAGTTTTGTACTTTAGCCAGGATATATACTGGCTTGAAACAATTAGCGTGGCAAAAACCGATCGCTAACTAACTTGATCCGAAAAAATGTATAGAATGCATGATATATTCTTAAGGTGATGGATTATCAGGAATTTCGATGGATTGGTAGCCGTGAATTGACGATAACGTTATATGGGTTATTAGGCCGTACGTTAATGCAAGCCAACTCATTATGTATCTTTAAAATTTTAATGCGTCATAAAGCATTTTTATAAAACTTTTTAAATTATGTTTTCATTTACCTAATACGCAGAAGAAGGTACAAATATAAGAACAATAGTATACTTGTTTGAGCAGACCTTCGGTATTAGATACAATATTAATATATTACATATGATAGGTCAAACAGGATCCTTTTCGGAATTTGACCTGTTCCACCACATGTTGAAACAGTCATTTTCTGTCGGTTAAGAAAAAAGCCTGTGAATTTTACAACGAAAACATTTTAATAGTCGCACAACGATATCCTGCGCATCTTAGTATTGTAAATTTTTAATTTAAATTATTCAGATCAGACATTTATATATAACTATATTTGTGTATATTTATATGTAATATAATATATCATTTATTAATGACATGTATAGCAACGAAAAAAAGGCATAAAAACAATAACTTATTAGTTAGTCGTGTAAATTCGAAATGGTCATTCCAGGGTTCTCAAAATTGCTCGGCCCGACCTCCATTTTAACAGCCGGCCCGGTCCGGCCCGGACGGGCCGACCATATTTTTGAAAATATTCAATTTTTTTTCGACAAATTTTGAAAAAATTTCGAAAAAAATTCAAATTTTATGAATATTTTGCAATTTCTTTGCATATCTATTGCTTTTAATGCACCAGGAGCCAAAAAAATATGTTTATTATCAACTATTGTTACGCAAAAAAACATTGGATGGTACATCGTCGGCTCACCGGCCCGAATCGGCCCGGCCCGGCCCGGCCCGTTTGAGAACGCCGGGTCATTCTAATGTACAGTATCTTTTAAACGCCACCACTGAGGGTTCAACATGCTGTGGGTGGGAACTTTTCGATTTGGCATACGTATTGCGCTAGAGCGAAAATAAGTTTCCACACCGCTAAGTGGCTAACAGCGCCAGTGGCGTTTCATCTGGCGTTTATGCAAGATAGAGACAATGGAAGTATCTCTGACGAAACTGTGTTCAACAGTAGCAATCTAGAGACTGAGCAAGAAACATTTCTTTTTATTGCCTTTTCATCACCGTTCGGATATGACCATCCAGTCATCGTAATCAATTGTGGGAGAGCTGGTAAGTTGGCCTGGCCTGGCCTCATATTTTCGAGGTTTCACAGGCCAGGCCAACTCATGCCGGCTTGTCTCAGCCACGCCTCCATAAATCGATATTTTTTATCGTGGCCTTTCCAACATCGGTCGACGTGGAAAATGGGAAAGGAAACGCAAAGTAATCCAAACCCGTGACATATATCTCTTAACGAAGCATATTAGAATCTGTTTTCTAATCTGTTAGAATCTGAATTTTTGCAGCTGATTACGTCGACCGATTTTGGAAAGGCCACGGTAATTTGGACCATTTCCTTGTATGATGACCTTTGTTGGCCTGGCCTGAAGTTTTTTGGTCAGACCAGCTTATACAGAGCTGCAAAGCTGGCCTGGCCTCATATTTTCTAGGTTTCACAGGCCAGCTTGTTTAGAAAAAATTTGCCTAGGACGGGCATCGAACCTTGATCTCTTGCTTGATAGTTTTATGTAACAGTATATCAAAGCTGGCCTTTGTTGGCCTTGCCAGAGGTTTTTGGTCAGGACAGGCCAGCTCGGAATTGTAGTCACTTTACAGCTCTAAAAATGAAAATCTATCTATTGATTCACAAATTCCTTTACAAACAGCGCAAATCACTTCTAATTATTGCATTAGCAATTATTCAAAGTGAACTTGTGTTAAAAGAAAATTATTAACTTCGAATTCGGTTATCGATTGAAGGACTGTGGTCCCATTAGAGAAAATTGAACTTCTTATGATATATAAATGAACATGAATTCCTTAATAATATAATCCAGGAATTGAGTCACAATATTTATATTATTTAAATTTGCTCTGTCCCGATGCCTTAGGACGCGGCGAACCGTGCCCTGAGGTTGGCAGACCTCACACCTATGTAAAGGTACAATCCGTTTGTAAGGACGATTATCCAAACACATAATAAATTTGCCAACTATATTCGTAATGGGATCAGGAATCCCGGTTGATACGAAACACAAAGAACCAATTCAACCAATATCGACATAACAGAAAGAGGGAAAGGCAAAGTGCCGGTAAAGCGAACAGTAACGCTGGCCAATAACAGAATATCTTAAAGCCTGCATCCAAGTCGAAATCTGAAAAAAAATCCTACTCCTGGAAAACACTGAGCAATAGATATATACATGTAAACAATATGTTGCTAAAACGTGCGCGTACCATCAGCATTGCTAACCAAGATGCAATATTGTAAGAATAATTTTAAGCAGACCCGACTTGAGAGCCGGAAGATCATGAGGATCCGCACGGAGATTCAAATCCATGTGGTTAATGGTATTCATCAGTTAGCTCAACTAAAAGTGCCATCAAGTATATTCTAAATTTTCTAATCCCAGGAGAATAGCAAACCACACTCCTTGCTTTTATAGTAGAGCAGACCTCTCAAAAGGCCGGGCCGAGGCCGAGGCCGGCCCGGCCTTCGGCCTTCGCCCAGCCTTTTGCATTTAAGGCCTGATATAGTGTTAACTTAAAAAATCAAAAAAGGCATTGTAATGAAAGAACAAATTTTATGTATTACTGTTTATTGAATTATTATTCAAAATACCCCGAGCAACAATGAAA
>JAQGAV010003381.1:0-12614 GCA_034691345.1 Phasmarhabditis papillosa | reverse complement strand
GTGGTGCATCGGCCGGGAATTACTCCAGGACGATGCTGTGGCTTCAGATTTTACCCGCTTCCTCTGCTGGTATACTTAATTGTACCTTTACACCGCGGTCTAATGCTTTCACCTATACGGAGGACTCACGAGGTAGCGGCACTATATCAGCCATCAACATCTCCCGTTTCTCTCACGGAGAGATCCTCCCCACCTGCCGATTGTGGGCCTGAATCTCAACGAGGCATCTGCGGCTTGCTCAACAGCTCATAACTAATCTTACAACGCCTGCCTGTTGTAAGACCTCGCAACCCTGCCTGTTGCAATCGTTATGCCACCGGCGGGGATCGAACCCGTGACCTCGTGGGTGATAGTCCGACATACTACCACTGCGCTATTGTGCCGCTACCTCGTGAGTCCTCCGTATAGGTGAATACTTTTGAAAAATATTTTATTTTTCAAAAGTATAATTATACACCAAAATATATCACAGTATAATTTTCCAAAGAAAATACTTATACTTTCGGGGAGGAATGAGGACATAATTGGACTTGCTAACCTCCATCTGTACACAATTGGACCTGGAAACTTACAAACTAAAAAGAAAACGTTAATTATCTAATACTTATAATAGATGGCTCCTTTTTCAAATTGAAAAACAGCATTTCAAAGGGTTTTGGTTTGAAAATTGCTAATTACAAATAATCGTAATTATATTTTTTTAAATAACATTTGTCCATAGAGTTTGCACTTCCATTTCTCTAAGGGTACGAGCCGTGGTGGATCAATGGGGTGAATTGATCAAAATAATGCAGAATGATTATAATGCTAAAACAATACTTTTAGAACGTCTTGAAGCTCCACTCGCTACTTCTGAATTGGGCAATGTTCCCTATAAATACGGATGCAAGTTAGTTATTTGAATTACTTTTAAATAGCATGTAGATTACCGTTGATACAAAAACTGATTATGTTGTTAGTACCGTACTTTTAATAACTTTTACAAATTAACTAAATGAATATGCTACCAAAATTAGTGGAAAAACCCTAGAAATTACGCTTCCATTAATAAAATTGAAGCAATGCCGTTATTCATAGATAAACCGGACTGTAATATGATAAGGTACCAAGACTTACTCATTTCCAGGTACCGCGTTGATTCGGTTTGGAATGATATTATTTTCCTCATTGATAGAACAAGCACTTATGGAGATTTCGCACAGGTTAGAAATATTTCCTTTAACTTAAAACAGTAAACACTATTTTTCTTTCTTTTGATTAAATACATCAGAAAGATATCAACTAATTTTATGTATTATTCAACTCTGTTCTAATACTATTTGATTTTCAGCTATACTACACTATGAACAATATTATGCAGCCCTTCAGTGTCAACAA
Source organism: Phasmarhabditis papillosa (assembly GCA_034691345.1). Lineage (NCBI taxonomy): Eukaryota > Metazoa > Nematoda > Chromadorea > Rhabditida > Rhabditidae > Pellioditis > Pellioditis papillosa. The sequence goes on along the minus strand of JAQGAV010003381.1, from coordinate 11,237 downwards.
GATCGGATCAATGAGCGTGAGTAACAAATAAATGATAAGTTCAGTTTTAAGTTCAATCTTTAAAGTGTTAGTGGTTCAATTCAATCCTTAAAGTTCGTGTTAACAACACGAACTTTAAGGATTGAATTCGAAGTTATATATAAAACCAAATTAAACTATAATTACAAAAAACTTTCAGAAGGATCATGTTCGCTTTGGGTTCAGTTTCTACAATAACGGAGTAACCATTGCTGGTGAATTTGGACAAATGCTTCCAGAAGATATTACTAAAGTAAACACACTTAAATACTATCGTGAAACCGATGTACCTGGGGATATCGATGTGTAGGTTTTGGAAATTTTATCCCATACATAAAACTGTTTGTTCAACCAGAATTTTTTAACGCTTTATCTTGTCCTGGAAACAGCAGTGTTATTAGTAAAAAGAAAATGAACGGCGTTACCGCAAACGCCATTTCCAATAACACCGCTGGCTCTTCTGATTTCGTGCAAAACACCTAGCCATTTAAAGTCTTATATTTGTGAATTCAATATCGATACATTTTAAAGTATTGTTTTTAAAGGGCTCTTCAATCCGCCGAAACCCAATTCGCCAAATCAGATCGACCCAACGCCAGAAAGGTTATTGTACTAATGACTCCACATGCAAAGTAAGTATATGTAACTGATAATTGGTTATAAGAACAGAAATGAGTGTCTTAGAATCAAATTAAGTCTATAGAATTTATGAATGAAGGACACAAAAGAACCACATCAATGCTGAGAATTTCACGGGCCTGCCCGGCAGGCCCGCGACGAGGCCGCACTTGGAAAAAGTCTTTTCCAGCCCAGAACCACACTAACGCACGCATGAATGAAGAAAACTAAAAATATAAGGATATTTTAAGACCTAAAGATTTAAATGTTTAGCTACAATTCGACATATGCTGATAAACTCAAGAATAAAGGATACATCATTATGGTTTACAGTTAGTAATTTTTAATTATTTCTGCATTTGTTCTCATTTGAATAGAGAAAACAATAACAATAATAATTCGTTTTAGAATTAGAAAACCCCGCAGCTCCGTCTAAAAACAGCACCGTTAAACTTTTGGCTTCACCTACCTATGCGACTGATTCTATTACAAATACTGTTGAAGATATACAAGCACTTCAGGCCAGAGGTAAGTCTAAACTGGTAAAAAAGCTGTCAAAATGTTTTGTTTAAATTGATGAACAATTATAAATATAACTATAAATTATACTACAGTTTTCGAAACAAGGCGACTTTATATAAGTTCTTTGAAATTTTTAACCTGTTCGATATCTATGTCGCAATCGAATAAGTCGATGCAATATATTTCAAGATCTTTGAGATATATACCCCTTATTTTATATTAAATTTAAATTTATATCTGAGATGTTTTAGCCAATTGTTTCTGTGATCGTAATAGCGCTACCTTCACTTACGACAAAACAACTGGAGTTCCAACAGGAGGTACGTTGTTTTCTTCGTTCTTGCATCTGCGAAAGATCATGTCATGCAATGAATTATCTAAGGGTTTTCTGAATTTAATTTTTGTAAGGAAAATAACAAGTTAAATGTTTTGATCTAACTGGAAGTCAGGAATATTATATAAGCGTTATCACAAACAGAAATAGATACAGTGAAAGGAATCTAAGACTTGTTCCACAAAACGAAATTGATTTTAATTTATCATTATTGGCGCAATTTGATACATAATTATTGTCAGATCATCCAACTTCTCCCCTCAGGGCCAGGCCATGTAAAAGTGAACAAATAAAATTTCTTTTCTCAAAAACATTCCTTTTTTAAATTACTATCTATCTACGAGGTTTTACTAATAGATATTTCAAAAGTATCTACGTTTTCTATTTTTTCTGAGAATTCATAATGGTATACATTTAGGATGTTACGGTCAAGTTAGGAATCCAGTTGCTAGTTATCCTTCCGCTGTGAGCATTTGCTCCAGCTACTATCGTGGAATCGTGGCCCTAGACAAGAGTCAAGAAAAATCGGTTTTCTTGAACAAAGGTTGGCTACAATTATTTTTTCATTCTTGTATAGATAACTAGAGAAATATATTAAAAAGTATTATTTTAGAAAGTAACGGTACTTCTACCTACTACATTGGTTTGAAGTGGAGTGACGACTATCTGATCTGGCTGTGGGAAGACGGAACTATGGTGAGAGAAGTTGAAGTTAAACTTCCTTTGTTACTATCTTTTTACATTTATACATCAAAACTATAAGAATCATATGATAGTACAAGCTGAGTTCTTGTGTTGTTTCCACGTATCTGCTCTTCGCTTACTATGGTTTTCCGGGCACGTATTCACGAATGCAAAAGGGTGTATAATCTAAGGATAGAATGTAAGTACTATCGGAGCGTACTATTTTGCGCATTTTTATGCCAAATGCCCTGTTCGGCTATGACCAGGCCTGCGACTTTTAAAAATTGGGCCTGGCCTGGCCTGGCCTGGGGCATGCCGGCCTGATCCGGCCGGCTTGGATCTTTTTGACTCAACCGTCATGCCAAAATAGAGCAGAAGTAAATGTTTCATTGTGTTTGATGAAGGTTTTGGTAGATACTGTGACGTCACAGGCGGAAACAGGCCGGCCTAGCTCCGCCCTCTCAAAAAGTGGGCCTGGCTTGGGCTGGAGCAGGCCGGCCTTTGAAATACGTAGCCCTGGCTATGACTTGCGTATACCGGGTGTATGGCAGGGTATACCCTTTCAGTTTCGTGGATAAGGGAACAGGTCACAAAAATAGTTTTACTACTTGGTGACACTGTTCCAATATTTCGATACTTCTGAAATGTCTCAAGTAGTTAGCTTACTTTTTAAATTTAGCTCAGTGACGGTGATTTTAATCTCTTCCCAAATGGTCGCATTTCTTCGGCTTCCGGTGACAACAAATGTGTTTACCAGGATATCAACAAGAACCAATGGACAGTAACTGCTTGTAGAAATTCAATAACATACATTTGTGAATTTGCACCCTGTGATTCAACTAACTATTATTGTAGTGGGGATCCATAATTAGTTTGTGTATTAATAAATATGAGCATTCAACTAGTTTTATGTCGCACTGAATTTTAGTCATATCTTGGTGTTAGCAAGGAACCGACACCAAGCCATAGAAAGTGTTAGAGGTAATATGTTCCAAACAGTACGTTGTAAATATATTGTTTAAATTTGTCGAAGGAGTCTAATCTAGTTATTTTACCTTATTTTCTTGTATATTTCTACGACAGTCTTATCTGAACTGAAATCCAACTGAATATAAATACAGAACTGCGGTAATCTGCAGTTTTGTATTTTTTGTTGTTGATAGGATCATTTAAAAGACTCCGAGAATTGTTAAAAAATGAAAAAAACTTATTTTTTTAAAGTAACAATAAATATAAATAAAAATACAACTATTAAGAATCAGATCCATTAGTAGCAGCGTTCTTCCCATTGAAAATTGTCTTCAGCTCATTACGAACACTAAAATTAGTTGAGTTTAGTTCAGATAGTTTTCACTTTTTTTATTTTCAACGTTAGCATTGTATAACACCTCACATTTTGTTAACAATGGCTAATATGAATGCATCAATAAAACATCGGACCTCAGCCAGGTAGTTAGTTAGTTGAAAGACAATGGTCATTCTTATTCGTCTCAAATAGAGACGAATACCCATCAAAGTTAGAAGAAACAAGGCGTTGCAAGACCAACACGTTATTATTAAAAAGAAATTAACAAGCATAATTATATTATAAATAATAGGCTGGCAATTTTGCACCAAGATGTAACAATGTTATTTACAAAAACTGAAAGGCTTCAATGCTCTTCAACAATGGTTATCTTAAGCTGACTGCCTATTTTTTGTATCGGTCAACAAAGCCGTAACATCTTACAAACTGTTTGTCCTTGGTTCGCTCTGTTATATAGTTTAAAAACTTACATTGTGTGCAGCACATAGCAAACACACTATAAAGTTAACAACTGTATATATCATTAGAGACTTTTCCGCTGATTTTGCCGATTGTAGTTGTTGAAAGTACAACAAGTAATAGCATTCAGGACGATATTATAGTTACACCGGTAGCGTCAACAAAGTCAACAATGAAGATGGTGTTCTAAAACGATGTGTTCTCTCTTAGAAGCCACAACACTTTGCTTTGTAACCCCGCTTTAATTTAATATTAAGTTAAGACAATGGCAACCAATATGTATCGAAAGCTAATGGTTGATATTTTACAGCCCTGACCGGCCGAGAATTTTTAATACCTGACAGTTCCATCACCCCTGCCGGAAACTGTTGAATCTTTTCTTAATAACATACGCTGTCGCCTCCAAATATTAGACTTCCATCTATATATGGAGTGTAGTGTAGGCATAAATACTCCACAAGGCTGGTAGTCCGCTAGCTAACATCGCTCACCTATTCATAAAATTTCTGGACAATGAGATCAACACTATTTCTTTTATCGAGAATGTTGTTGACTAGAAAAACCATTGCAACACAGCTATATCGAGCAAAAAGTTCATGGGCCCAATTGGTTTCGCGCGTTTCAATTTGATTACAAGGAAATTAAATATCTACGGGTAGCAATAACGTCGGCGTGCATTGGAGTCGTGCCAACTCAAACAAGAATATTCACGGAACTACAATGTTGACTAACAATAGAACGTTTGAAAATTGTTAGAAGAAACCGGGTAAGCCGGAAAACTATAGTCGATAACAAGAAAACCGCGCTCAGAGGTCATTTGTTATGCACTATATTCAGGTACAGTCTTATATTTGTCGCAAACCTGAATTCAACAAGCTATAGTGAACTAATTGTAAGCTTTCCAACAAATCTATTGAAACTGCAACATTCCACACAAAATAAAATAGTATAAATCGAGTGTTATTCATTTATTAATAATAGCGATTTGCTCTCATTTTGGTACTACATTGCACAATCGCCACAATGCTAAACTTTCAGCGATAGGCTTAGTAAATGGCCAAACTTTCTCGTAGAAAGGGCAAATCTATTACAAATAAACAACAATGATTATTTATATGTTTTATATTGTGTTCATCTAACTCCATTAAAATGAGAATGATGGGGTTCTATGTTTATACAGTGCGTTGCATAGTTATAGGTACGCCCCCAAATTTGCGTCAAACTTCTTTCGGAATAACTCTACGGGGTTTTAGACTATTATAGTTGATTTTAGCGCTGTTTCAAACCTATGTACACTTTAGTTTCAAAAATTTAATTAATATTCACTTATTCCACGAGAGTTTAGTTATTTCTAAGGTTTTAGACCGTTGCATAAGTATAGGTACACTATGCTGTAAGAGGGCACCATGCTTAAAAAATTTGGTTGAAAATGTTCAAAAAAGAAATAAAACAGTTAGTTGTACCATTAGCAACAATGCCAAGAGGTTTCCATCTCACTCTCACTGTATGATCAAACTAGTTCCATCTCTCTAACGCTAAGTCATATAAATACAAGAATCACAACTTCCTCAATAGTTTAGTAACAAAAACTTCAGTTAGATAAACCTTTAACTATTTATTGTAAAACCATGAATAACAATCACGAAACAAAACATAAATTGAAGTTCAATATAACCACCAGTAGAATACAAGTAATGTAAAACTATGATTTTTGTGTCGATACAGGTACAACTATGGAGTTTGGTGGAGACAAGAAGGGAATAGCTCGATATGTGAACCTCTTCAGTTCTGTGCGAATTCTGAAACCTGACTTATATCAAAATTTAAAATATATTAATAATAGTTTTATCACAAGTTATTCACTTAGTGTAATATTGAGCTAATACCTACATTCGACTCAATGAGGCAAGTATAAATGCGTCGGTAAAGCATCTGAAGTCATTTATATAGTTTGTAGCTTGAAATACGATACTTCTAAATAGAACGCTGAACGAATCAGGGTATGAAGATACGTAATACTGAGCGATCTAAAAAATGTTAAATCAACGTGGGTTCCGATTTATCATTGGTGTCAAAAAAATATGTTATTAGCTCAACAAAAAAATACATCGTTTCCAATTTTTGAGTGAACACTAACTAAACTTCTTCAAATTTTTCATTTATAATTATTCTAAAAAAACAATTATTTACAGTCACCGGTAAATAAGTTTGTTTCATGCACCACTAATTCTTGTGTAAATAATATTAAGAGAGATAAGAGAACATTGAAACGTAAGAACGTTTTTTGTATTCGCTCGAAAAAAGACAATAACTTACACTATGTACTAGACTGATGAGTAAGACCACAAAGTTACTAGCTGCATACGCCATTAATGCCTTTTCTATTTCCTTTCTGGACTGCATTCGACGGAACTTGGAGAAACTGAGAATGTTGAATACCAAATTGATTAGCATTACAAAACCATTGAATATTATTGCAAATGCAAAATTAGAAGAAACCTAACAATAAATTATTTGACTTAATGTTACAGTAGCACTAAGTTACCGCTACACCCCCGGACACTATAATAGTTCCATCTGAAAACTCTTTGTATTCTACAGGTATTCCGATTCCAGATAATAAACCCCACGAGGAGCTAATCAGAACTAGACATAGAAGTGGAAAAGTGAAGCGTCTCCAGAACTAAAGCGAATCAGTATAGAAAACAAATACTTATATAAATTGTTTGCACATTCATAACTTTTTACGATCTTGACGGCACTAAATTACGTAATTCTGAGTTTAACATGCTCGACAAGAGGTCTTAGGAAGGATTCAGGTTTTTTTTTCAGTTTTGAGGGATTTGTTTACTGCGTGAAACAAAGGTTTCTCACCGACTTCTAGTGTTCTTTCTAACAATTTCAAATATCTTCAAAAAATGTTTTGATTTAGATCTAGATGGAAGATGTATATCTTACCTCCTCATGAGTCCAGGGAATCTTATTTCTTTTTAAGAATGTCACACAGGTGAATCTGTTGAAGGAAAACAGTGTAGAGGTGAGAGTTCTTGCGGTGATAAAAAATGACACCGCAAACATTTGCTGAAAAAAGCAATGCATAACCAGGACGAGGGTGTTCCTAAAGGTGCCAAGCCGGACCGGACCGCTGGCCAAAATCACCTCACAAGCCAACTGTTTTGCAAATTTGGACGAAAGGTTTTACAGTCATCATAAGTTTCAATAACTTTTGAAAATGTCGAAATAGTCGAAAACGGAAAAACTGCCTCCATTATAAGTATCATGTTCCCAGAATCACAAAGTTTATGAGTTTCTTCTATTGCTGATAATTTCTTTTTGGTGGCAAAGTTGTACAAATGTTATCATTAAATTTGAATTATGTTCATGATAGTGATCCACAATGCTAACCACTAAAACTCACAAGCCACGGAATAAAATGAGGTAGAGCCAGATAGAACTGGCCTAGTTCGCTAGAAGCTGTCAGCACCTTTGGAAGTTTCAGGCCGAAAAGACACATGAGGAAAGTCACTACATTCTAAAATGTTTCAAATACCATTTATTTATTTATTTTATATGTCTGAATTTGTGATAATATCTCTGTATAATTTAGAGATGCACGTTTTATTATTTCGAATCAGAGAAGAAAGTGAGAAAAGAGAAAATATTCTTAAATAAGTTGTGAATTGTGTTAATTTCCATGGTTTTTATGCACTTTGAAAAGAAGTATCAATCATCAATGATACTCATGATTTAACAAACTTAGAATACAACTCACTATGACTGAATCAAAAATGTACAGCATCACAAAATCTTTTCCGAATGCAAGCCTCTTTCTATATAAAACAAAAACAACCAGAATATTGAAAAGAATACATGGAATTCCGTAGATGAGCTGAATCACGAAAGACGTCCAAGCCGCGGCCACTGCACTGTAACAGGTATTCGTCTTTCAATTGGATAAAATATTCCTAGTTTACTGTGTATTTGTAATTTGATTCATATTTAAGTTTGAGTGGTTTTTGGACCTCAATTGTTATTCACAAAAAATTAATGCATTGTTTTGGAACCATAGCTATTTGATTGTTCAGTGTAAATACTCACCTATCCATTATATGTGTTGCAAAAGTGTACTAATATAAAGTTTCCGACTGAACCGACACGCTAGTATAATGGCATTATTCGGAGGGGTACGTAGACATCAAGTGTGGCTATATTAGAAAATCAAAATGCCTAAAGATATCATTAACGGAATTTTCTTCACAGAGTAGAAGTCACTGATTAGTACGCATCAAATAAAATAAAAGAATAACTTTTTAACTTTAGCGTGTTCACTTACACGTGAAAATTTCCGTTCAAGGTGTTCACCATCATGCTTGTTGTCGCTTCTTAATAGTATGAGTAAATTCACAATTTTTGAACTTATAGTTCATAAACTAAGTTGCGGAAGTACCTGACTCCATATTTTTTTATTAATACTAACACTAGATTTCCGTGAAATACACTTAAGTGCTTAACTACCGCAGTAGGTTAAATTTAATTTATTGCTGATATAACTAAACGCCGAATAAGGGCAAATTGAGATTGATCACGGTTGTAAAGTTCTGTTAACGTCAGGTGTGGTCCAAGTGGTATTATTAGACATGCAACTTCGTAGGGTAATGAAGAGTTAAACTAATTATGATTTCAAGAAATATCACTGTAGATGTTTTAGGACCACATAAGTAAATAAGAACAATGTAAAGAAGATAAATCAAAAAAGTTGAAACTGTATTGATGCAAATCATTCATTCAAAGTTGTTGAATGCATTTAGATACTGGTTACTTTCGATGCAATATTCTAGCTTTGCGTTCCAGATAAATATTCATCTGGCGTAGTATAGAAAAAAAATGTGGGTGCCCAGGCCGTCTTTAGCTTGCCCCGGCGTTTCTATTCTACGACCACTGGTTAGGATCGTTCAACCTTCGTTGATACGAATGTTAATATTGAGGGCGTAGTGATTTTGTTCAAGGTAATAGAATCTATGAACTTTTTCTCGTTTGACGTATCACTTCGACGTTCACAATATTCAATGGATTCTTTTCACCCGGTTTCGAGATTCACTTCGGAACTTCATGGGCAAAAATAATATAAGCGTCAATAAGGGGAAAATATACGTTTTATCTACATTGAACTCGAATCGCCCAAAAATTATGTTTTCACGGTCTCGTTGCGACGACATTTTCTGTTTGACGATGTGGAGAAATCGCGAGCTGATCTATCGGTCATCTTTGTCTGTTTCGTTAGATACCTACTTGAAGGAATATAGACAGGCTAGTTTCATAATTATCTCAAAATTCAGTTCTAATGATTGTATGAAATATGCCGTTTCCCTTTTTGTTTCTGTTAATAACTGACTAACATATTTCCAAATAACTTTAATACCATAAAATCATCACTAATTTCGCAACTCACAAAATATGTAAATGGTATTCTAACAATAGTTTGATTCTCTGAATTTAAGGTGACTCTTATCGTTGATCCGGTAATTTTGAGGGTCATTATTTTCAGCCAATATTCCTGCGCAGTATAGCTTCATTGAAAACTTGGCATCTATATTTAATTGGGACGTATTCGTTGGTCAAGAATTGGCGATGCTTGTTAAAGGTACGTCAAAATGATTAAATGTTCCTTGTAACCTGGGATTGATCTTCTTTTGAAGCTAAACGATTTTTCAGAGTAAAAGAACATATTGATTAATTGCACTGTTCTGCTTCAAGTAACACGTTAGATTTTCCGAATTTTTAACCTAGGGTAAAGTAGGATTCTGTATCTTATTTGTTACTCACCTCTTTGCGTTATGTTGTTATCTGCTGCACACTTGGTGTGGTGTGATATAGTCGAAAAGTTTTTGCAAGAACTCACGGGCTGGGCTCTGTATTGGAATGTGAATTTAGTCGATCCCTGTCGATTGTAGACCAGTACGGGCATCGGATTCAATGGAGTCTCGAATATTTTGTTCAGCAATGTGGAACAGCAAATTCTAAATATAAAATGTTCTAGTAGACGTTTCAAAAAACTTCTCAAGAAAGATTCTGTACTGACCATGCGAACAACATCTGAAATCTTAAACACGACGACGTTGGTGACGCTGAACCTACCGTATGCCTGACATTCTCGGATCTCCCAACTTGATTTCGGCAGCGCCGGTTGGGCAACCTTGCTGACAATGTTCATTGCCCATCTGAGTAATTTTTACTTGGATCATTGCCAAATAAGGCGCCTTAATTCAAAAAATAGTCGAAGAAAGTGTATAATCCTGAAATATAAAGCTCAAAATCAAACAGTACCGAAATAAGATATGCTCCTTCGTCGAACTTGTATCTGAGGGCGGAACCTGCACCTACAAGATTCACAACCTGTGTTTGCCATTCAGTAGTGGCGTTCAAGTTTGCACCATAACCATCTTGCTAAAAAACAAAGGTAGTAATTCAAACACGCGTCAAAGAGTATAACCAACTCTTTTCAAGCACCATGCACCGCCAAATCCTGTTGGACACACACAAACTTTGCAATTCTTTGGATTTGGGTATCCACCGTTTCCACATGGAGCGGAAAGCGGGGCCTTGCATTGATCTGAAGATATGATAAATATGATTAAATATAAAACAGTTTTAAAAAAATGTACAAGTCAATGAACATAAACAGAATTTGATTCCTAGCCTATTTACAAAGCTCACCTATTTTCGTGGTGATATATCGTGGCGCACCCACTCTGTTTAATGTTACATTGCCACAATATCGTTGAATGACCATTTCCAAATCAAAGAATGACACTTTAAATGTTCCGATAGTGTTCTGGTAGTCTTCATTCTTAGTGGTGATATTCATTTTGTAGCCATGAACTTGTAGACTATAACAATGCGCTATAGCTAAGTTAGTCATTTTGATTCTGTTTGCGAATCATATAAATCTTTGATTAAGAGGGTTTTTCTAATGCGAAAGCTTTATTCTGTCTTAGTTTGACTGGTTTGTTTTAGAAGTGATCATGGTTTGGTTTTAATTATGCTGTGCAATTTGATAAAAATGTAGTAATATCTTACTTGGCGGGTCCTAAGTGAAGAATACTTCCGTATTCATAAGGAACGCTTAGATAATTATTGTAATCGAAGAACTTCGTGTAATATGTTTGATATTCGGGTGGTAATGCAGCCTCATCTATCTACATTTACGAATTGATCTCTATTAAAAGTATTTTATTCCGATATCAATATTTGGATCACAGTACAGGTTACATCAGTAGTTTCTTTCTTGGATCGCAG
>JAQGAV010003380.1:0-12619 GCA_034691345.1 Phasmarhabditis papillosa | reverse complement strand
CCGTCTAGTCGAATGGAGACCCATGCAATTTACAAGACAAATGGGAAGACCAAAAAGAAGATGGGGGGATCAATTCAAGGAACAGCTAGGAGAAGTTTGGATGCAAACGGCAAGAAGTGAATTATAATATAAAAAACAAAAATCAGAACGCTTCTACGACTATTTGAACCGTTTTCTATTTCTCACTGTCCGTTCATATCGTTTCGCTAACTATAAGCCGGTGGCTGCCCGCCAAATCCTATTGTTCAATTGAAGAAATTCAAAACGTCATGTGCGATCTTACTTTCTTTATATGCTTCTTAGATTTCTTATATACTAAACCTAATATAAAACCTTTATTTGAAAGATACTTAAAAATTGAACTAAGTTTTTATAACTTTTGAAACCATCCTAGACCCTTGATCGGTTGTCCGAATTGACTCTTTGTAGAGTTCAGATAAATCAGCTTTTTAATTGTTTTGCATTGAAGAAAATATTTTGATAACCTTGTAAAAAACGTTTTCCCATAACTTTTTCAACTTTCGCAGTTAAAAAACCAATGCAAACAACCAGTTTTTATATAATTCTCGCCGAATTTCCTAATTTCATTGCTTTTATTATGTGTATTTAAGCATTATCTGTGAATATATATCTATTTATCTATGTTAATCGTGTGTATGTATCTCGGTATTTAACAAGCAAGACGATTTTAAGCAAACATTTCACCACAATTACGACTTTGCGCATCAATTACGCTAGTTACAGTGTTTGATTTTCACAAAAATGCTTAGACAACTAAGCAGAAATGTTTTCCTAAATAGTTGTGAAGATTTTGCTTGTTCAAGGAAACTGTTAACACATTTAATTTTCTGGAAACAAATAAATAGTCAACCACTTGTTTCTTATATGGCACATCAATCAATCAATCACGGCTCACAGCAGCGCCCTGAAGTAACTGGACATAACAAGTTCAAATAGCCTAATCTTGGTGCATGAAACCTGGCTTATTGTGTTAATTAAGGTTTTGCTTTTTGTATTCCAATAGAAAGAGCCTAAACGAACAACAGAAAGATTCTATAAGCAACGCGGTCTTCAATTTCGTTTCACCGCCTTGATACGACCTGGTAAAAGACCATAGTAAAAGACTTTTGTCCAAAAATTTCGAGAATAACGGAATATTCCTCATTTTATAACAATTGTAAGCAATATTGGGAGAGCCTTGTAGACTGACTAATTCAACAAAGCGGAATATTTCTGAACCGATAGAGTTAACTACGCAAAGTTTTACATCAACCCATTTTTTGCTGAATTTCCGAAAGAACACTCCTAATATGATTCTCCTAACAAGTTCCGAACTCATTTTGTATTCGTGCTCTCACCTTTGCCCATATTATAATCTGCATAAATGCATTTGCTCGTTATTTCCGGTCTTCTGACCAACCGAGTGGACTAAACACACTCGACTGACTACAACAATTATGTGATGAGGAACGCTTTAGCAATTATTTCTGACCTTTATGTAGTAAATTAAGTAATTCCTACTTTATTTGACTTTAAGTAAAGAGTTGTGAATTGAACTTTTACAATTATAAGGTAATATTTCATTTATTCAAAGATTGAGCTCTGAACCAGCGCCGGGAAAAGGCCGGCCCATTTCTCATATTTTCGGCTAGCCCGGCTGAACATAGCATTGTTAACTTTGTTGTACAGAAAATATTTGTGAAAGCTTATGTGAAATGTAATTATTTAAGTTGTGTATAAATTGGGTACGCCTAAAGAGTGTGATTAATCATTAGTTCAAATATCCAGGTCTATTCCAAGACCAAAATCGTGCGAATAAATACTGAATGCTACATAGTAAGGTGCCGTCTTTGCTAAGAAAGGTTTCGGAACGACGAAACCCTGCCTCAAAGAATCAACGTCTTGATTAGGTTGATTCCGGAAAAACAAACACAAATTTTTTAGTCACATTGAAATTTGTATGGTATGGAATAGTTCAAATATTCAGGCTTCCTGGCGAGTTACTATCAATCTTTGTTAGTTTTCTAGGACCAATGTTTATACAAATTACGTTTTCCAATTACTTTTCTTGTTTCTTCTAAACTCTTTTGTTTCGTTTCCTATTTTGAATGGTGCTTTACACCTACTTTGCCTATTGTCTACTCTACGTGTTATTGCGTTCATTGAAAGCACAGCGGCATCTTTTGTTTTGCGCTAGTAGGCGCGAATCGGCCCAAGAGCCAAAAGGATTGCGGACCGGGATTTGAGAAATGCTTGGTTGTGGGCGAACTATTTAAGTAGATATATGTTTTATCTTGTTCTAAGCTAATTATAAACTTTACTAAGTTTTAGTTTCCACCATAGATCAGTGACTCAGTTTCAACAACACTAGCTAACTCTAGGACCTCTGGCCTACTAAAACGAAAAAACCAAAAACCAAAACAAGGCTGTATATTATTTATTATTTCAAATTGAAGTGTGAAACGTAAATTAGGAAGAAATAATTATATTAATTTGCCTTTGGTAGTTAGGTATATGGTTCTTTTGGAGCACAATTTTGAACCATACAGTAAAGCCATAGTTCTTTTGCTCCATGATGCAATCTTCGAAACACTTTAGTTTTGATATATTTACTATGAAGTCATCGAAATTCTTCTTTCCAATTGAAACTGTTAGTTTCCAATCTATAATTCGGTCAACCATATCCGTCGTCCATTGCTGAAAACAAAGATTTGCTTACTTTGCTACTTTTTCGCATTATTTTGTTTCAAAAATAAGATTTGGACCTAGGTTTAAGAAATATAAACATAAATATTTATTGATTTCCAGAAAACACAAAACAAATAAAAATGGCTGACATTGACTATTGTTTTACAACTTGATTTACTTGTGTTTTCCGGTAGGAGATTGGGACCACAAGTTATTGCTAATCTCCTTTAAAGTCATTTAGTATAAACCCCTAAACCTATAGCATATAAAGAAATTTACTACTCTTATTTTCATATGTGCTCACCTTAAAAAACTCTTCAACTTCAGAAATTGTTGAAATATCCAGGTCACAGTATAGTTTGAAAGGTATTCTGCGTTCACACATACTCTTCAAGCAGGGAAGACTTATTTTCATTAGTTTTGGTTCTTCTCGTTTATTGAGCAAGACCAGACAATCAAAAGAAAGCCCTTCGATCAGCTAAAACAGTAATAGTTCAGTAATTTTGCTTTGTTGTTAGATGGTATGTGATAACCTAACGATAAAAGAACACAAAATAGTCACAAAAACAGGACTCAAATCTGCGATATTTAGCTTTGACAGTCTTTGAGACCTGCGCTATCAACTGAGCTACCACGGCTCTGGTGTTTGGGGTTTTACAAAGAAATAAGAAGCCCGAGTTCTAACAAGAATTAGAGCACATTTGCAAAATATAAGTCGTTCTTTTTCACTGTTATCATTTTCAATTTGTAAAATCATGTGGCAAATCTAAGCATTCTTTTTTGTTGCGTTACCTACCGCCTCAGAGAATTCCACTTCAGTGAACAGCATGTATATGCAAAGTTGCTTCAGTTGAGTCATTATTTTTCGCATAACGTCGAACTTTATAGATATGTCCCATTCACAAATAGTTAAGCTGTTAATGTACCTAAAAGTAAATGTAGAAAAAATATGTTATAGTCCATAACAAAAAGAGAACTGCCGTGCGCGGTGTTGTTAAGATTTTAAAAATCGCTCTTTATATGGCAAAATTAAACTTCCATTATATGGTTAGAAGCGCAATTTTTTGTTTGTTGTCAGAAAAGTATTATTCTACTAGTTTTATTTTGTATTATATCCAGAAAAAGGCAAATACGCAATTGCGGAAACCTATGTATACCACTGCGCTCTGCAGTCTTTTGTTTATTATAGACTATACCTATTGCAGACTAGGTGATTAGTCTCTCTTAAAAACAAAAAAGAAGTTTGCAATAAACACTAATAATTAAAAAGTTTTTGAATATTGATTTAAAAGAATACAAAAAAGAAGTTTTCCTAGTTCAAACCCACTTGCAACAAGTTTCCAAAAGAAATTGTCCCACTTCATTAGAAATGGGCGAGTTTTTAATTTTCGGATCGATTCTCAGGCACAAGGCTCGTGTTCTTACCTGAAGTTATGATAAGTAGTTAGGTATATTTTGTAGTATCTCACTTACTTTTGAAAAGTAATACGTGAGGATATCCAGCAGCGTCACAGAACGTTTCGTAGAAATATCTTTGCGCTCCGGCCCAAAGTGAATCATGATCCAAGATGCTCTATTGTGGTAAAATGATAAACTAAAATACAGAGTTTGGCATTAATAAACAAATAAATAAATATCAACTAACTCTAATTTATTAACTTTCCATCTATCAAGACGGTATCTTTGAGAAACCGAATCAAATCTCGAAGATAATTTGCGAAGTTCTGTCAAAGTCTCAGAACTGGTGTATTTTGACACAGAAGACAACATTTCATCGGGTAGCGAGAGTACATTCATTCTGCAATATTGGTAAAAATTAGAATTAAGTAAGTGCATGTAGATCATTCAATATATATATATATATATATATATAACAAATATAAAAATAAGTTATGATAGTTAAATAACATATATTTAACTTCATGTATAAAATAAACGTATCTTAAATTATATTATACATCTAATAAGCCTTATACCTATTTGACCTTTTGAAATAATAAATGTGGGTCATGACTTTACTATGGTCGCTTGCTAACAATAAGTTAAGTTACATTAAGTTATTTTCACTTACGTAAAACCTACAAACAAATTTATAAAGTCTATGAACTTCGCTAGTAATGAAAAACTTTTATATCTACGTAACCCATGTTTCGTACACTGAAAGATAGAAAGAAGCCATTTTTGCTCAGAAGCTTCCGGAATAAACACTGCCTTGAGGAAGTATACTATTATTGTGACACTATTAATATGATAGAATAAGCATGAACATCGAACCAAATGGACACGAGTTACTTTGAATATTTAACTAATTCAAAAATTTACTATTTTCATTGAAAGGTCAACTTTTCAACTAAGCCACAAAATTGTTCATCGAGTCATACAACGAATTAACTCAGGCGATACACATATTTACTGATTAAACTAAACTCTGAATATACAATTTCATGGGTATTTGGTCGTTCGAAAATGGAATTGTTTCTTATTTTTGAAGCCACTGAATATATTTATCATAACTATTAACACATTTTCTCGAAAAACCTTTCAATTTTGAAAGCATTAAATTTTCCTAGAAACGATGCAATGCGAACCGAAAACAGTATCGCCTCTGTACATTGGTACTATAAAGTATTCCTTTATATTTATATTCATTATTGCTATGCTAACTTCTTATTGTATTATATTCAAATCACCCGTATATATGAGTAAATATAAATGGATTCTCTTAACAAGTATTCTTATTAGTTTCGTGTGGGAGGTTACCTATAGCCTTATTGGAGTCCCGGTCACTTATCTACCCATATTTATGGGATATCCGGACGGTGAGTTAAGAACATTTTTAAACTTTAAATGTGGTTCAATGGTCTGCAGATTTATAGCAATCGCCCAGTAGGTACCGGTTGAAAGTCGCAACTCACCAACGGACACAATACGGTTAAAGGACTATGTTCTCAAGCAGAAAATAAATCATATTTGAAGTAAATATGTTAAACATATTCAGATATGGTCTTTCCAATAGAATAGAATAACATATAATACTGTATTTGTAACCGAGACCCTTAAAAACAGTAAAAAAGAATCTACAAGTTAAATGTTTCATGGGTGGGCTCTCGGGAGGAAGGATTGTGACCAATGATATATATAGGAACATGAAGTGGTTTTAAGGTATTCTCAACTATATGCCTGATTATATAACTGCTCACTTCGTTCTAACTATTGCCTTTTTCCTATTCGCAATGATGTATTTCGCAATTGAGGCACTTTTTCTATATAGATGGCAAACTGTTTTGCCTAGTTATCATGTATTTAAGGTAAGAAAGAAAATAAAAGCGAGAAATTGGACCCCCGGATCTTCATATTCTCAGTGTTTGATGTAATACGGATAATGTTCAATTGCTTACCTTAATCGGGCCCGAGATTTGTCTTCTCTTCTACTAATAAAAGCTACCAGTAGCTGCAGAAAGCTTGCGAAACCAGAAGCCTACTCATCCTATGCGTCGATGTTTCGGACACCCAAAGAATGAATGTTAGAAGAAGCAGTCGTTGCTCAGAAGATTCCGGAATGAATGGCCGAAACCCTCCCCCGAAAAAACTGATATTATTGCGGTATCAGGAATTAGGAAAAATGGATAAAAATTAATAATAAAAATATTTCTAATCAAACAAGTTTAGTATGAAAACAATCGTCTTCCTGTTTTGGCTCATCTACACTTAGTTACCAATTTGCTACCTGGAATTCTTTTATATTTCGCACCAAACACAACACCTGAATTAAAACAAAAAATTATGACTGTAAGTTTGTTAAGTAAATACAAATGAGTAGGATCTTAAGATTTTTATTATTTGGCCAGATTTTTCAACTTGCCGGTCCCAAAAAATTTTCCAAAGTTGACCACCGACCCGTCCCGGCACGTACACACCATTGACTTCGAAATAACAAATTTATGGTAGAAAATTTTCAAACAGTATAAAATTACGAAAAATGGTAAGGAGGGGATCCTTCGGTGCTTTTCTCATATTTCATTTTCAAACCTCGGCCCGGGCCGAAAATTGAGAGGTCGTCATTTGGGTATCTGCAAAGAGAAGCCCAATTTTGCATTACTGTGTCTAGTTTCGATCAGTAAAATTTGCCATAGAGCCTAAATTTTTACAATTTTGTACTTTTTCTAGAAACAAATAGTTAATTACAGAAATACGAATGTCTATCCGAATTAGACTTTGCTCATCCTCGCACTGTATTTTATGACATCGATTCTTGGTTTCTCAAGTCTTCTCTTCTTATATCGATCTCACATCATACACTCTTTTCTATAAATGTATCATGGAAAACTTGGCATATTTATTATATTCTAAGTCAAAACAGTGGAATGTCAAAAAGAACAAAACAAATGCAGTACGAGTTAATGAGGTCATTGTGTATACAGGTAATTCTGTAAATAAGACATATAGTCTGTATCAAAATATAGATTTTCAGCGCGGTATTCTGTATAAGAGCGGTATCATTAGTAACTTTTGATTCAGTTATAAATATTTCTATTGTATATTATTTCTGTTCAAAAATACAAATTAATAATAATAGGATCAGTTCTTAATAATATATACTAGTCAGCAGTGTTGATAACGGTGGCATGATATGTGACACTGTTGACACCACTGCTGACCAGTATATATAACAGAATGTTTATATTTAATAATTTTGGTAACCTATATTTAGTGGATTCTTCTCTTGATTAGGCAGTTCAGGGCAGACACAGCAGTGCAGCGTATATGTGATGGGAATTGTCACAGAACGAGAGAGCAATATAAACAACAACTGTTACTGAGAGAATCTTAGACTTACTAAAATGTATTTTGTATGTTTGGGAAGAGAGATTGTATTCTATATCAGAATTAATACATTCTATTTTATATGTTTTCAAAGCATAAGCTCTAGGAGATCCCCATAAGTTCAAACCGGACAACTAACTTATATGATCTTGTAAAAGATAAGGGAATCACTCGGAAAATAAGTGAACGTGCTTTCTTTGAATACCCCCAATCCTCCGATTCTCCTACCATTTATATATATAACACCGCTGCTCCTGAGGATAAGGTGCTGGAAATCACTATTTTGATACAGACTATACATATATACATTTATAATCCATAATTGTATATTTTATACGGGTTTAGGCGTTTCTGCCCTCTTTTCTTCTTGGTGTTCCTTGTATTGGAATAATGGCAATGGCTGTATTGGAGAGTTTCAAGTTGGAATGTAAGTTGGACTAATCTACATATATTTAATAAAGTGGTACTAGCTACATTTTGGTTTTCTCTTTAACCAAAGAATTATAGACGGATTCAAAACGAATAATAGAGTGTAGAAATTAATTTTCAAGCCAAAACTGCCTGTAAGCAATTGCGTATGGCTTGTAAAAAATTTTCTACACGTCATTTGTTTTGAATACGACCATATCGAATTATTGCAAGCACACATAATTGTTGACAGTCACTCCAGAATCTTCAGATCAACTCCTTCGGGCTTTTCAGCTTTTCTTTGAATGCAAAAAACTGACGGGGTATCGAAACTGTCGGCGATTATATAACTAACAGCGGCACATTTATAAGAATTCATATTTAACAGTTTTATTAGATGACCAAAGTATGAACATTTGGGATATTTTATAAGTAAAACTTTTTAAAATTATTAATTTCTTTCAGTTTTTGGTGACATTTTCCTCATCGCCTGCGGATTCCAAGGTTGTATTCAGTCAATGGCTGTATTGATGTTAATAAAACCCTACAGAGAAACTATATTTGGCTGGATTCCAACTAAAACTTCTACAGTAACCAGTGCCACAGTCACAAATATGGCCACCTCTGATGTTTATTAAAATGTGAAAGATTAATAAGTACATTACAATGTTTTTAATTGTTGTTTCTTTAAAAGGAAATAATTTGCAAATTTCCTTGTAATTCTTGGTGTACAACTTACGAAACAGGTTTTATCATTCTTTTACAATTTAGACATTATTTTATTTAGATGATATGTCTATCTACTATTATTATATTGGAGAACCTATAGAAACTAGGCCTAGGCCCCCAGATATTACTTGCTTAAATCAGGAAGTATGCTTTCCCAAGACCACGAGAGAACTCGGCTTAGTTCAAAGGCACCCGGTGTTCTCCCAAGATTTAGGTCCAGTTCGGTTGCCTATATTGTCGGAGTCCCACAAAGATTAAACGTAAATCTACTGCCTCCTAGGCTCGAAGATGATGTGAAGATTAAAGATTGTTTATTCATATTTTATGAAACACGAGATCACAAATATTTGGAGGATAAAGTGAGACGAAGGGACCATAGGGGGCCAGGACTCCATTGCACAGCAACTGGGAAGCGGAGGCGGGGAATCAGAAATTTGCTAGAATTATTTCTTCGTGGCGAATTCGAACCATCGCCCTCGAGATTATGAAGGTAAATTTTAATTTCGATTGCTCTCAGTTTAAACACTTTGCAGATAACTGTTTTAAAAATATTACAAAAATATTTATTGCAATTGGATTAGTGACGCAACATCAGATAGATTTCCTTAACCACAAGACTGTTTTGGCCAACTGGAACATGCCAGTAATCTCTACTGCCACGATCGTTAAATGAGGGAATGATTTGAGCGCCCCATGTCCTATCGTACTGAAATTCAATATAAATACAAAATTATTTGAAGTAAGAGTCGATTAAAATTGAAGAACAATTGCTTAGCAATATAAAAAAATCACTTACCGAGCAATTAGAGTGAACTTCTATCTGCATATCATAATAACCGTCCAACCACTTCGGACCATCATCGGTGTCCTGATATGTTACCTAAATTATGATGTATTCCAGAGTTGGGGCAGTCGGCAAGAAAAAGAGCCAAGCGTGAAATTTGAGCTAAGTAGTTCGATGGTTCCAAGGCTCCATTGTTTCAACAACAAAAAAACGATCACAAAACCCAAATATAATGTTTTTATTATATGATATGTATAAGAATTATATTTTCGTATATGTTGATCCTAAAAACTACAACTTTGCTATAACCTACATTTACTTGACACTTATGATTGAAACAGTCAAAGCCTTGACTAGTTCCCTTGTCATCGTAAAATTGATCAACCTGAAAACAGACTCAAGTAGAAAAGGAGTTACCCTTATTGTTCTTGTTGATTCCAAAATCTCCATCTTTCACATAAATGGTTAAATAAGTAATAGATTAATTTTGATCCACCAAATCAACGAAGCTTCTCGGGCTGACCCGCGCCTGGCAATTGTAAGGGTAGCTAATAACGTGCTAGTGAAAAGTAGAAGATTCTTTTTTCAAGTTTAGAGCCCGGAGTATGATTGTTCACCTCTATGGGAGTAATATCCACTCTAAAGTTACTATGGTGTTCGCAATGCAGAGTCAAATCAAATGTAATCGTATCAGTGGCAACCACATTCACAATCAGAAAGAACTGGAAAATATAATTAAGTTTAGGAACTGAATCCAGTCGAGAACATAGAGTTTTTGAGTTTTTATAATTTCAAATTTTTCAAATTAGCTATAGTCGGCGTACTTATACTTGCAGCTAAAGGTCTAATAAATTATCATTAGAGCAGAGATTTGCTCTAATTTCTCTAATAACCTCTAATAAATTTGCAGTTCGTACAAAAACCCCTTGCAAGCGATTAGTCCGCCGACAATAAACATAGTTTGCCAGATGTGTTTAAATTTACTGCAAATTTAATGTAAACCTCACCATAAAGAAAAAAGTGTTAACAAGTCCCATTGCTGATTTGTTAATATGACAACTGAAATATTGTGGGCTTTTTTATTCATTCATCCATTCTTAATTGAAATTCAGCATGATAAACCAATATTGGCTGCGGGTGTTTTATTTTTGCACATATCACACAACAGATTGTTGGCCATTCATTCCGGAATCTTCTGTGCAAAGATGGAACTTTTCTAACATTCATTCTTCGGGGGGCACAAAACATGGGATAAATAAACTTCTGATTTCTCAAGCCTTCTGCAGTTGGGGGAGTTTCTCGATTCAGAGAAGGCTGCGTTAACAACGTGGGCACCCGCTATAAGTTCAATATTCATGTTCTCTAAATACGGAGATTGAAAAAATTGTTTTCCACCAAAAATTGCGATTATTCCCATGTTGGTTTAGCTAACGTAACATAATTTCTCAGTTCTCATAACTGGGTGTCCATTTTGACCCGATTAAATAATTGCATAACTGCTAATATAAAAAAGTGATACTCAATATGGTAGTGTTCAAGCAGTGGTACAATGATTATTCTAACCATAATTTAATTTTGTTTTTAATAATGTCATTTAATTATGTTATATAACATTAATACTATACAACATTATTAGTCAAAATTCCAATTTACTATAAAATGAAAAGTTTCGAAGATTTATTGACTAATGCATTAGTAAATATTGCAACAACTATGATGAAAATAGAAAATTTTGATAATATATAAGAATATATATCGATTTTCTCCAAATAAAATTGAAAACATGAACGCTTATAAATGTAAAATTTTCAAATAAATCGAAAACTTATTTATTATTCGGCATCTGCACCTCTTCGAGGATTTATTGTAGTAGCAGTGGTGCTAAATAAGTAATGTACTGGGTTTTGTCTTATTCGGAACCAGTGGCCGTAGTGTAGTATAGAAGATCCTGGAAGGTGCCCGGGCAGTTTTTAACTCGCCCGTGCGTTTCTATACTACGGCCACTTGGGCGGGGGTTTACTATGATAGAGGCGTTCAAACGGGCCGGCCAGACCGGACGGCTCCCGAGCCGTCCGGGTAGGGCCGATTTTGAGAACCCCGCCTAGTGAAAACAGTTTTGTACACAATGTATTTTGTAAATAGCTTTATCCGTACTAACAAATATATCTACTTCTGTAATATTCCTTGCAGGACCTGTGTTTTCAAAAAGACTATAAACAGTCGAACAGGAACCCTCGACTATACTTGATTGGTAATTTGGGATGCAAGTTAATGCATTCTCTGACAATGCAGGCAATAATGCACGCACAAGTGACAAATAGGTGTCCCACGTAATAGGTCCCACGGTTAAATCACGAAATTTAGACTTTTACAGAATAAGATTAGGTTCTCAAGACGCAAGACGTTATCTCTGTTACAAATGAAGACTTCACTTTTCTGTTCAGCTTGAGAGCAGCAAATAATTTCGAGCCAAAATAAAGGTAACATGTTTACACCACCGCAGCCTAATTACTAGCAAAGTATTCGGTCTGACTATACATAGTTGGAATAAAATGTAAATCTAATTTGTAATTACCAAATAATATCTTTTTTGAGTTAACTCACGGTTTGTTGCAAAGTCTGAAACTACCAGTGACAGCAACGCATTCGAGATTGTTGCAGCATGGGATGGTAATACCGATTAAACCACAAACTCCGTTAGGGGGAGCGCATGATACTACAATAAACAATACATTACTTGTGGCATTGTACCCATACAGAATCATCGGAACAAGGACGGGTAGTTTCAAGGGTCGAACAGGAACGCTAAATTTTGCACTTCGGTGAGCCTGAACTAGACCGGAACCAATATAACTGGTTGGCACTGACTTTTCAACCCGTTGGAGTCTAGCTACGGGCTGAGTTTTGGCAAGTCGGTTCTGGTCGCGAAATTTTGGTCATCCGGCGGGATTTCCAAAGGATCAGGCCGTTTGTCAAGCCAATCTTCTTATCTATCGTATATTATATTTTAGTTAATACTGCAGAAGTGTAGGTGAGAAATGCAGTTTGTACTTTTAATACATTGAACCGAAAAAAATGAATAAGTCTTACAATCTAATCCAACCACCGCACCAAAAATACCAAAGAAGAAGAAAAGTTTTAGCCTAAAAAAGTTATTTCATCAAAGAGGATTTTTATTATTCGTGC